>VYZU01050129.1:0-88011 GCA_013401355.1 Ceyx cyanopectus
GTGAGGGGCATGACACTGCTCAACAGAGAGGCTTTTAAAAGGACAGTGGTTGTTCCAGTTCTCAAAGTCAAGAAAGAACTTGTCAATACTTTGCTAAAGTCTCTCAAAAATATGGTTCTGCAGCGTCCTGGTCTGAAGAGAGTGGTTGATGATCCAGAAGGTGAGGACAGTAGACTTGTTATTCTGGATCCTTATAAAGTATCAGAATTCTCACTGGGAGAGTCGGAACAGGAGGCATTGAAACAGCTTAATGTTTGTCCTGAGGTGTCCAGGTATCACTTGGAGCTGACTTATGAGAACTTCAAGTCAGAGGAGATCCTACGAGCAGTCCTTCCTGAAGGCCAAGAAGTCACCTCTGGATTCAGCCGTGTTGGTCACATAGCTCATTTGAACCTTAGAGATCACCAGCTACCATACAGACATTTGATTGGTAGGTAAAAAAACTCATCTGTATATTTTGTACATTGTTAAAAAGCTATTTTTACAGTTATCCTGCTGATAAATTATTACTTGGACAAAGAAAACTCGTGAGCACTTCTGTTTCTGTTTTGACTTAAATAACCTTGTGCTGCTGCTGTAGCTGTGCACAGAAGGCACAGTGCCCTCCTCATACAGCAGTTGTGGCCTCACTTCACTGAGCACTGGGTCAGGGTAAAGTATATCCCTCAGAAAGATGTCACATCTGCCACCCTGCATCATTAGGGTTGTTCTGACACGTGCTTCCTTCTGTTAATTTAACAGTGAGCAGCAGTGTTTGTATCTCATGTAGAAAACTAAGAGCTTGTAGTGCCTTAACCTGAACATCTTTTGCTTTTCTTTTGCAGGCCAGGTTATAATTGACAAGAATCCAGGAATCACCTGTGTAGTGAATAAAACCAATATTATTGACAGCACCTACAGGAACTTTCAAATGGAAGTGCTCGCTGGGGAGAGCAACCTGGTCACCAAGGTACAGGGGATTTCCCTTGTAGTTTTATATTTAATATGTTTAAACCCAAAGGCATCTACAGGAAAGATGTGATGAAGAGACACTATTAAAACCATTCCTGTGCACAGTGCCCTTCCTGACACCTGCTTTAGAGTGTAAGAGTTGGCAGTTCCTTCTACATTCATTTGTCCTAGTCTGCCAAGAGCAAATGCATGGTCACAGGATTATGAACATACATAACCTTTCAAGTTCACAGCCTAATTTTTACTGATCTATATAAAAGCAGCTGTAGTAAAGGATCTTGCAGAGATGCTAATTACAGACTGGTAGTGGGGGTGTTTCTCATTCTAATGCCAAACTGTGTAGTGGATTTGATCTATGAAAATGCACATCCTTAATTTCACCAAGCCTTGTTTAGTGGCTGGTGTAGAACATCAGAC
This sequence comes from Ceyx cyanopectus, assembly GCA_013401355.1. Taxonomy (NCBI): domain Eukaryota; kingdom Metazoa; phylum Chordata; class Aves; order Coraciiformes; family Alcedinidae; genus Ceyx; species Ceyx cyanopectus. The sequence continues at coordinate 1,369 of VYZU01050129.1, forward strand.
TGTTTTTTAATCTCACTGGCTTTGTGGCTGAGGTAATTTTTTGCCTATGCCTTTTTCCTTTTCTGTCAGTAGCAAGCCAAACCTCATCTCTCTTTTGACATTTTTCAGGTGTAAAACACTATGTAACTGCCAAGCATTCTCCATGTAGGCTTTCTTGTCTTTGGGTGGAAACTTGGCCACTGGCTCAACCAAAAAAATACTTTTCCTGTCAGTGGTTTTATACTTTTAGAAGATAAAATGTTAGATTACCAAAGGAAAGAAAGAGTTTCTTGGCTTGGTAGAATATCCTGTACATGCAAAGAGGAGGCGTTTGAATCACCAAGGCAGAAGTGACAATCAGGGCTGTGCAGATGGCATTAGCTCTCTGTGCACACCTGGTGTGCCCCTGAGCTGCACACCAAGGACTGTGAGTGCTCCTTGCTGTGTTTCTTGCTGGCAAAGCCAATGATGAGGTGATTTGGCTCCAGAGTGGCTTGACTTTGGAGTCACCCAGCTCAAGTGTGGTGGTGCAAAGTGAGTGTTGTCTCGCATCGCTCTATCCTCTGAGTAAATAGTCTGTTCTTAAGATAGTGGTCATCCCAAAGTTTGGGTTTGGATCTGTTTCCAGACTCTGTCACCTTGTGAGATAAAATACAGTGTTCTTACAGAATTGCCTCCCAGTGGCTTTGAATTTGGCCGAGTGCTGCCATTCTTGTCCTGCATCATTCTCAGACACTTTGTTGAGGAGGGCTTGAGGCATCTTCCCAGGGTCTGCTTTCAATAAAGGAGTTGTCAGCCAGCCACAAAGCTCTTGAAAAGCCTCTGCTATTTTTTTTTTATATAGTCATTTTAAGTTGCTGCTTTATTTCCACCTGGTGATTGAGACATGTGTAAGCCAGCCTTCTGGATTGACAGTTGGAACATTCCTTGGGGCTGTTTCTGATGAGTAGATCTGTTTATACAAGATCCGTGTGTACTACTAATGGGACAAATGTCAATGTACACATTGATAAAGCACCTTGGTTTGTAGCTGTCTGAGATCCTGACAGTGCTTAAACATGCCTGGAATCTGAACATGGAGGCCTAAAGAAATGTTTTGCACTTGCAGGTCAAAGAAAATAATATTGCATATGAGCTGGACTTTTCCAAGGTCTACTGGAACCCGCGGCTCTCCACGGAGCACGGCCGCATTGTCGGGCTGCTGCAGGCTGGGGATGTTCTCTTCGACGTCTTCGCTGGGATCGGGCCCTTCGCCGTTCCGGCCGCAAGGAGGAACTGCCGCGTGTTTGCCAACGACCTGAACCCCGCCGCCTACGGCTGGCTGCTACACAACTGCAGGCTGAACAAAGTGGACGCCAAGGTCCGAGCCTTCAACATGGACGGCAGGGACTTCCTGCGGGGGGTAGTGAGGGAAGAACTGAGCAGGGAGCTCCCGCTCCTGAGGGAAGAACGGAAACCCTCTTTTCACATTGTCATGAACTTGCCGGCTCTGGCCATTGAATTTCTAGATGCTTTCAGGCATCTGTTGTCCGGAGAGCCGTGCCCCGCTGCTGCCCTTCCCACCGTGCACTGCTACGGCTTCTCCAAGCACCATGACCCCGCCAGAGATATTCAGGAACGAGCTGAAGCTTCTCTGGGCACCTCCTTGGACGGACGCTGCTCGACTTACCTGGTTAGGAACGTTGCACCCAACAAGGAGATGCTCTGCATTAGCTTCCAGGTTCCAGCGGAGGTGCTGTACAAGAGGCCCTGTCCCAATGAAGGTAAGGAGAGGCCTCCTGTGTGGATTTCAGTCCCACCTTGCCAGCCCGGGGGCCCCTTCCAGCAGCGTGACAGCGGTGCCGGGGCGTGATGGGGTGGTGGGCGGCCGGAGTTAACGGCAGCACCTGTGCAGCAGCTGCCAGGCTTCGCACGCCAGCGGCATCCGCTCCCTGCTCTCTGATCCCAGCGGGAGCCTCCCCAGAAAAACATGGTGGACTGGATACCATCATCCCACAGACCATAAACCAGCCTTAGACTGCGTGCTGGGGGAGGATGGACTGCCCAGCACCGAGCACACGTTCCTCAGCTCAGTACTCAAGAGCTGGAGCTTTGCTTCCACCTGGGCTTTCAGAACAGAGTACTTGGGAATGGCTGGTCCCAGCTGGGACCTTCTCCCTGAGGCTTGAACAGACACAGGTTAGATCTGGAGTCACTGTATCAGCAGAAGCAGGTTCTGTACAATGTAATTGAGAAATAGGTACCTGGTTGATCTTGGGCTTTGCACTACATGAGCACGGGGGAGGCTTCAGTCAGCAGTTCCATCAGCTGGAGGAAAGGAGGCTTCGATAAAGCTTGAATGCCATGGAACTTACTTTTGCTTTTTGGGGCTTTACATTTTATTTATTTGTATTGTATATTTTGTTGGGTAGCACTGAGGTCAAAATGTAGCTTGGTACAGTTTCTGAAATGTTTTTGGCATTTAGTAAAGACCTCCCATTATTGCTCTAACAGTTTTCATTTGTGACTGTTAATCCTGATTTTCACTCTCATCCCTTCCTATTAAATCCCTTAAGCATTACATGGCTTGTGGTTTAGTTCTGTTTGTTTACATTAAATAACTTTTTCTAACCTTCCAGCAAAACCAGCCCCTAAACGTCTGTGTACCAGCCAAGATTGCTCTGAGGAGAAGTCACTGAGTTGAAGACCAGAGTTATGGTACCTGCCTTCCTAGTTTGCTTACGGTATGTGAGGTTACTTCTGGTTTAGCCTTTGAGTTATTCGAAGCTTCCCTGTGCATCTCAGGTGCTGTTTCTCCTCACGAGCCTTGCTTCCTACCTCTACCTGTCTTCTAATTGTGGGATCAGCAAGCAGATTGAAATTGTTGTTACTATGGAAAAATAAAACTGTTGTTTTTTGTATTGAATGTGTTTTGGTACTTTCCAGCTCTATTGTTTCACACCCCGTGATAATTCAGTGACACGGGCTGGGTAGTTTTCTGCTGTGGTGTTTTGATAACATGTAGCTTGTGGTGAAAACAGATTTGTATGTTTTGCCAGGTCTAGCAAGATGACTTGTGTAACCCCTGCCCTGGATCCTCTCTGGGTTGCTGTGAGCAGATGCACAAACAGCTGTTGTGTAAGCAAGATAACCTTTCAAAAACTTAACCCAAGAGAGAAGAAGACCCAGTTTATATTGTTCCTAGGCTTCTGAGTAATAAGTGCTCTTTACCACTGAGCTGTAGTTAGGGATTAGTTGATCCTAACTCCGTGTTTGCCCACAGTTAAAGCAGGAAGGTTTAAAGTGCTGGATGAGAAGCAGTACCTGGCCAAGCAGTCCTCTCATCTTCAACCCGTGTCCTCCTGTGGCCCTTGTGTCTCTGCCATCTCCTGGCTCTGCCCCCATCTCCCCGACTGCTCCTCTCTGCAGTCCCTGGATGATCTCTGACTGGCTGGCTGTATTCTGCAGGGATTTGAAGAGCCTCTGCCTTTGATTTCCTTTTCTTACCCATCCAAACTATTGTTGGGCAATGTCAACCACAAGCCATTTATTTGGAGGGAGAACTCAGCTCACCCTCTCTTGCAGATATTCCCTTCAGTCCTGGCTCAGAGCTCACTCCTGGCAACTCAGTCACCAGATGTCCCATTGCTCACCCTGGCTCTGCTGCTGGGGCTCCATTCCTGACAGCCTGACATCTTGGTTCTCACCCAAACAACTGCTTAGGCCCATGGGTTTGTGTAGCTGGGGGCTCTGTGTTGAAGCCTTTCCCCTGCTGATGCAGCCAGTGCTTCTGAGTGTGGTTACCTCTGGATGCAGTTATCAAACCAGGGGGAAAAATCGTCATGACTCAGGCATACTTATCTTGAAAGCTGCTGTACAGATTACTTCCCTGACCTTCAGAATGGTATCACAACAGCTTTAACCTCTTTGTCCTGGCTGTCAATGACAGGCACAGTGTCTCCTCTCCCTGCAGCCACTGCTCCTGTAACAGCAAGTGCAGGACTCCTGCCTCCAGCCTGTAGGGCCCTCACTGCTGTCTGGTTTCTAACCAGTGCCCCATGGGCTTCCCATAAATCTCTGAAAGCTGCTCTTGATCTCCAGAGCCCTCTGTAAATGCTGCTGTAGTGAGAAGGCCCTTGACCCTTCTGGAATGATGCAGCCACCCCGTGATCTACACTCATGTGCTGGTGTGTACTGCTGGAGGCTGCAGGTCCCTTTCACTGTGTTGCCTCACAGTCCAGATTTAGGGGTTCTTGGCAGTACTGCACTCACAGAAACCTGGCTTCACTCACCACTCTAGTGTTAAGCAAGTCAACTACATAACTGATTTTCAGCATGTGACCAAAGTATCCCAGGGCACAGAAGAACTGTAGTTCTTACAAGTTTTCTTTGCTTAAGGATTAAATGCCATTGTTACTTGAGCAGCACAACTTCAGTTTAGGTGCATGTCACAGAATCCCAGAGTGGTTTGGGTTGGAAGGGACCTTTCAAGGTCATCAAGTCCAGCCCCCCTGCAGGGAGCAGGGCCATCTGCAACTAGAGCAGGTTACTCAGAGCCCCATCCAACCTCACCTGGCATGTTTCCAGTGATGATGCATCTGCCACCTCTCTGGGCAACCTAGGCCAGTGTTTCACTACCTGTAGCATAAAAAATTTCTTCCTTGTAATTAGTCTGAATCTGCCCTTTTAGTTTAAAGCCATCATTACATTCCCCTTAGACATGGAACAGCAGCCAATGTACACACAGGCTGCTTGAGTATTTCAGTGATCAATATGAAAATGCATCTGCAGTTCTGCATTAATCAGGGCAAGGACCCCAGGCTTTACACCCTGGCTACAGAGCAGGTCAGCAGTGAGCCCAGAACAGCACAGCCTCTCCCTGGTTGCTGTGACTCCTCTCAGCATCCCAGGCTGGATCCCAGCAGGATTCTGGGGCTAGACTACACCACCAGTGCAGGTCTTTGCAGCCTCTGATGTGCTGTGTGGCCCAGTCCTGCAACGCCCAGGCACAGGCTTTCTGTCAAGGCCAGGCAAGGAGCACTGCAGGCTGCCATCTCTCCTGCACCTCTGCCTCATGTGTAACTTTACCTGTTGGCAGCTCTTCTGGGCACAAACAGCAGCATTTTAGAGAAAGGGCTGTGGAAATTTTGGCACCTCCCTCCACTTTCTTTAATAAAGGCAGCACAGAGTCTGGAATAGAGATTATTCTCTTTATTACAACAGAGATTACATCCATTCATTTAGTACCCTCCTCAGAGCAGTATTAACTATTAAGGGCTGACCCATAAACCCTGGCCCAGGCTTTACTCCAGAGGCCATCCTGAGCAGTTCCCAGCCTCCCACAGTTTGTACAGGCTCATGGCAAAGACCAGCCCTGCCACAGGCAGCCCCCTCTGCTGCAGGCACTCTGCCTTCCTCTACGACCACAAGGGAGCAACACCTGAAAAGAGCAGATCAAGGGGCAAGGGTCATCCCAAAAGCCAGACAAAGGGATGTTCCTGCCAAAATAACCTCCTAAAAATGTGACAGAAGTTGGAAATGGAACTAAACAGGAAAGAAAACCAAACCCAATTTCGACTGCTTTAATGATCTAGCCTTGTATCAAGGCTTCTTAGATTGCTCCTAGGGAAACTCAGTCAAAAGACCTGAAACTAAAGGTTTGTTTTCCAGACAAAGGTAAGAACCAAGTGACATCAGGAAGGATCCTGCACAACAGTTGTGTCAGCAGAGTTCCAGGGTTTCTCATCCCATCCAGCTGGCAGGAGGAAAAACCCACTTGTCTGAACTGGGGAAACGAGTTTTATGGGAAGAAAACGTAGGCTTGAATATTGACACTAAATGTTATCATCAAAATGGCATTTAAATGCTTGTGCAAATAAAACCCTGCAATAAGAGTAAAACCACAAACTTTTTTATTAAAGTCTGGCTTTATTTAGAAAAAATTTACAAGTGTATTTCTTGAAACCTCAAACATACACAGCTGAGTTATTCATATCTTCCATTAGATGTGGCTTATTGCTTCAGCCTCCCTCAGCAAAGTGCCACATGACTAACGAGTTTCCCCCTCCACAAAAATGTATCTACCACTTGACAAAGCTCTGCTGCAGGAGGCTTTTGCTGTTCTCCTTTCACACTTAAACGCAGCTGGCTTTACACAGCAAAGTGACTGCAGCTTACCCAGTGTGCAGATGGCAGCAATTTTACCCAGCTTTGCTGGCTGCATGGGCTTCTCACCCCTCTGGCCCGGAGCGAAGCAGGCTGGCTAACTGGGGCGCCAGAAGAGGCCACTGAAGGCATCCTGTAGGGCTCGGTGACAGGCAAGGGAAGAAGTGTAGCCCCCAGCAAGATCCTGTGGAGTGGCAGCTCGTACGTGGTTGAGGTACCTAAAACAAGACAAGGGTTATTGGAGAGCAGAAATAAACCCACAAACACCTGCCTGTTTCCCAGGACAGTGAGGCTGAGGCTGCCTTTGGGGGAAGCAAAGAGACACCAGCTGCCTGCTACTGCCCACCTATGGAGCTCAGCATAGAGCCCTCAGAACACTGACAACACTGATGCACCTTCTGACAAGCTGCTCAACCAGCACACTGAGGAACATCAGCTCTTTGCAACAGGCTGCACAGGGTTAAGTGCAGTCAGGGGTTTGTATTCTCTGGGCTTGCTGGGGGGTGTGTGTGTGTGTCAGTTTTCCCCCCTTGGTAGTCCCTTCTGAGACAAGAAGGACAACACAAGTTTTTCTCCTGTGCTCCCATGGGAATCAGAGGGTTTCAGCTCTGTGCAGCTAATGCTGGGTGCTCACAGGAGCTGACTGTGCCAGCTGCTCTGATGACAACAGGGCTGAACTTTCCCCTCTTGGGCCTATCTGCATCTGGAGTAAGTCCACTGACACTAGGGAATTAGATCTGGAGGAGGCTGTCATCAACATTTTGTCTAAAGAAGCCTCTAAACTTCACCATTAATTAACCATCATCAGTCATTTGCACAGCTATCTAATTTTACACTAAACCTGCCAGACCAGGGAGCTGATACTGAAACACTCTCCCTGCCCTGGCGCAGCCACAAGCTCTTGGCTGCCCCAGCTCCTCCTGTGGGCTCAGACCAGCTCAGCACACCAAGAGCTCCCACAAAAGGTGTCCACTCAGGAGCCTGAATGGTTCCATTCAGCACTGTAACCCTAGAGCTCCTGCTCCCCACCTGAGGCAGGTACAAGACCAGATTCTGAGCTGATTTTGCACCAAACCAACCCCTGGCAAACCCAAGGGCAGACAGGGGCTGTAGCCTTGCACGGTCAGCACAATGAGCATCTCAAATCCTGAACACTGTATAAAACACAGAAATGAGAACTGCTTTTCACAGTGGCCATGAAGCTGCTGAGCTCCAGCTCAGCTTCGATTCATCACTTGGGCCATGTTGCTCCTGGGAAGGTTGAGTCATTCCACCTCTGGCTTGGCAATTCAAGCATAAACTTGCAAAACGCATTCAGCCTTTTATAATGTTATCCCCAGAAACCTAAACCAGCTGCACGTTTGGCAGGAAAATACAGGACCACCAGTAAAATATCCAAAACAGTTGCATCTTTTAATTTATGACTGTACACTGTTTCCATAAAGAGTATATAAACCAGGTCAGATTTTATAGGTAAGACATATTAAACAGTCATACCCATTGATGCGATAAACGTGTAGAAAAAGAGGTTAACATAGAAATGATTAATTACAGTTTTAAAACTGTATTTCTTGCACCTAATAACCACAATGCACAGACATGAACAACATGTCTGAGTGATTGCTGGGGAGATGCTGAAGCTGAGAGGCTGAATTTGCCTCCCGTGGCCCAGTTCAGGTGAGCTCTGCCACCCTGTTGTACCAGCTTGTGATGGAGTCTGGTCCTCACTGCTGGTTCCTGTCAGCACAGGCACAGACACCAGGGCACAAACCCTTCTAATTGCATTTTGTCCACAGGGAATCTACAAACAGAGCAGCAAAGCTGGTCCTGTCTCAATTTGCTAGGGGAGATGGTCTGCAGAGCTCCTGAATGCATTTAATAGATTTGTAATTACCTTTGTTTTTAACATTCTTGTTACTTGCCCCTTACTATTTTAGGACAAAAATCTCATCCTTCCCAAAAGCCTTTTACAACTGCTGTGGGAAACAGGAGCTCTTTTCCCCAGCCAGGAATGATGAAAGGATACTGACAACAGCAAATAATTTCCTTCAAAAGGCTGGTGTGAAACTACTTCCACCCTCCAAACTGGAGAGTCTTATAAAATCAATTCCCATCTCAGATTTCGCTTCCATCACGTTTATCTCACTGCACAAACTCCATTCCCCACTCGTGCATGGAACAGTCCACAGAAAATGGGATTACTTTACATTTCTGCATTAGCAAAGGTTGGTTTTGTGGCTTTCATTACTTATCTGTTGTCACTTCTATATCACTAGGAGAGAGGCAGAGTCTATTGTTTCCCTGCTCTTTAGGTCATCTGAAATTGGGGCATTAGTTTCGTAAGAGATCCTGATTTACAGCTGCTCCAGCACTGACAGTTAACTGGCATCTGACTGAAGCAAGACAACATCACTGCTGAAAACCTGCCTTAATTCTCCTCACCCCTGTGAGACAAGCAGGGCCTGCTGCTGGCTGTCAAGAGAGGTCTTTATTTTCTCGTTAAGTATCTGAACTCACTGCTCTTGACCCATTTAATGGCTGTGGTGCACCAGGCAATTGCAAAGAATCTGCCACGCTGGAGCCACACAACAAGAAGGGAATGTTTCCCTTTTCCACACTGCTCCCCATCTGTGCTGCCTGAGAGTGGCCATGCCCTTCACAGGAGGATCCCTCTGAACTGGATTCCTGGGGTTTCTGGCAGAGGTCAGCACATCTTTCCACAGACACCTTTACAACAGCAGCAGGAAGAAGAGCTTGCCAAGTTTTATTTCCAAAAAGCCCAGCTCCGTCAGGTCCCGGGCCCTGGAGGTAACTGCTCTCCCTAGTTAGCAAATTCCAGCACACTAGCTCTGTTTTTCATAGGTTTATTTTAAGTACCTGTAAATCTTATAAGCAGAAACCAGGAAAAAGAGGTTTGCTTTTTCTGGTGCTCAGTTTTTTAATGTGACTCGTTTTTACTGAGGGCAGACTAAACTCTGAAGTGAAAAAAGCCTGCACTAGTGTTTGTGAGCAGGCCTAAGGGGCCGTGTGTTCCCTGCCCCCCAGGCTCTGCCCAGACAAGCCCCTTCCCTTGGCTGCAGCCATTGGATGTTGATCTTCCCATTAACCTTTCCTGTCAGTGAAAACACATCGTATTTTGTTCTTCATGAGCCTTCAGGGGACTCATTCCTGACCTTCAGTTTCTCATCACCATGCAGGGTGAAAAAAAAAGCTCCTCCTGTTTTCAAGGCAAGAGGTGCAATTCACACTTGGTGCAGAGGCTCAGGATCAAATTGGCCATTCCTGGAGGTGGGTTGCCTTCATGTTTTCCCCTTTCCAAGGGCCACGTCACCATCACTTCATCAGGAATGACTGGGACCTCTGGAGAACTGTGTGTGGCAGTGGACACAGTGCCCTGTGCCTGGGCAGCCCCAGCACCACTGGGCTCTGAGAGCCACAGACCTGACACCAGCTCGTGGGGCAGTAACACCCGACCCCCCAGCAAACAGCCCCTCACTGCTCCACAGGGTGGTCCCATTCCAGAGAAATTCAGAAAAGTCTTCAGAAGCAGTGGATGGAAAAACAACACAATCCAACTAGCACACCAGGCTACAAAAAAACCCAACCAACCAACCAAAACAGCCAACCAACGAGCCAAAAAAACCCCAGTGCTTCCCTGCACCCAGCCAGCTGAAAGTAGGGATGATTTCACACAGTCTTGCCCTGTCTACTCAACATAAATACACTCCCCTGGGTGTTTCTGCAGATGCATCATTGGAGGGACATATGGAATACTGTGTATTTGGCACACAGATTGTACTTCTTTTGATTTATTAGGTATTTTCTATTAGGTGAGGAAAAGAAAAATCATTCACAAGTTGTTCAATGAAAAAAAAATTAAAAATATAATTCTATTTCACAGACTAGATTTACTACTCATCTGATTATCTGCAGTATGCAAGACAGAAAGCAATGGGACAGACATTAGATCTGGGAAATTTTCCAGTTTCATCATTTGAATAATAAATAGTGGTTGCATGAAAGCAAGCAAAACACTCCAGTCTGGAAAGCTGTGTAAAGCATTAGTAATGCAGTAGCGTGTGCTGCATTCCTCAACCTTTCTGAGACAGTATTTTCATTAGATTTACCAAGTCTCTAAGAGGAGCTATCAATGCATTATTCAGAGTATCTTGGCTCTTATCATGAGGGAGACACAAGGAACTGGATTGTCTCTGGGCTGCTTCTCACCAAAGAATGTGTGGCCCCTGAGCAGGTACAGAGAGCTCCTCCAAGCAGCTGTGGTTTTGTTTGAACCAGTTCTACCCCACACGGTCGGGCCGTGCAGCCAAAGCAGAATTTGCTTATAAAATGAGCCAGGCTGATTGCTGTTCTTCATTAAATAGCCCTGGGATATTGATTTGGGAGCAGGTTTTCTCTAGGTGTTTCTCAGATGCAGTGTGACTGTCCCCTTCTCACAGACTGTAATGGCTACGTTTGGACAAAACCACAACACAGCAAGCTGGGAGTGAGCAAAAAGTGCTCACCAAGGTGTGAGAGGAGCACCAGACCCCTGCTTGAAGGAGAACTACAGACATTGCCCTGTCTTTGCCACAGCCTTCTTCAGCCCATTTGACATATGGGTGTCCCAAGACCTGTCACTTGCTGATCACAAGTCCCAGAGCTGTGCCCATGACGAGGCAGAGCTGTGCCCAGAGCTGCTCTCATTCAGCAGCACATGACCAGGTGCAGAAGCTGCAGCCTGCAGGGAACACCAGAACCTCTGGCTCCAAGGCAGGGGACACAGCAGAGGCTGCCCGAGGGGCAGCAGCTGCCAGCTCCAACTGCTGCCACGAGCAAACCCTCTGGTACAGCTGACTTCACCTTTGATGGCATCTCCCAGGGCTTGCTTGAATTGCTGGGAAATAAGGATATCTACACTTAGGTGATGTTTGAGTATTTTTCCCTCCCTCTCTAGAGGGAAACTTCAACCAGCTTCCCAATGAGGAAAAGACTTTAGTCTTCACCTTGCAATAGCTTCTTCAGACTCAGTGCCAATTAACTCTGGTGGGTCTCTATTGCAATGAAAATTCAAGAAAAAGCTTCTTAATTGGGAGTCTGAGCTCACAGCTCCTAGAACTTTTCTTTCTCAGTTTTAGGTCTTCTAAAGGAAGAACTCTGTTCTATCAGAATTAACTTTTCCCAGTAGAGAAGTCATGAAAAACCCAACCCCCCAAATCTATACAAGAAATCTAGGACCTCTGGTGACTCTTTTTAGCCTCTTCCATCTGCTCCTTCTAAACAGCAATTGATTTCAAGCACTGTCAGAGTGTCTCTGGGCAGGAACCAGGTCAACCGTATGTGTGGTGGAACAAAAGTCCTTTAAAATGAAGATCAAACAGGTCTGCCACAGCACAGCACAGCAAAGGTGGACCAGCATGGAGGTCTGCTACCAGACTATGAAGGAAAAAACTAAAAAGCCCAGAAAAGTTACTGTTAGCCATGAAAGAGCTGTCTCTGATAAAGCCAGCTGTGACTCCTAAGGTAGAAATCAGTGATGAGTTATTCCTCCCTCTTTTCCTACCTCATACCACAGGGAGCAACCCAGCAGCATCCCGGGGCTCTGTGCTCCTGCTTGGAAAGCAGTGGCTTTGCTCTTCACCATTCAGCTACTGCAGGGACCAGGAAAAGAATCTCTGGAGTGTTTAACACCAAAACTAAGGCACTTTTATTTGATGTTTCACATAAACAGTTTCCTCTTTTAACGGTGAAGTATATTCATAAACTGTAATATATCTAATCCCCTGTATCAGAAAGGTTATGAGAAATTATCTAAGACATTGGTGAGTACTGTTGGGAACCTTGCAGCAGAAAAAACTCTCAATGCAAAGACACAAAGACAAGCAATCCTTGGTGGGGGGAAGAGAACAGAATCACATTTTCCCTGAAAACTTCCTCTTTTGGGGATGAAACCCAGACTCCCAGGACCAAACATTTCCACTGAAAAGCTAAGACACTGGGGGATGGAATCACAGAGTCACAAACTGGTTTGGGTTGGAAGGGACCTTTCAAGGTCATCTAGTCCAAGCCCTCTGCATGGAGCCAAGACACCTGCAGCTAGAGCAGGGTGCTCAGAGCCCCAACAACCTCCCCTGGGATGGTGCCAGGGATGGGGCAGCCACCACCTCTCTGGGCAGCCTGGGCCACTCAGTGCAGTGTCATCTGCAAACTCACTGAGGGTGCCCTCGATCCCACTGTCTGTGTCACTGATGAAGATATTAAACAGTACTGGAAGAGGAAAATCTTCTTATGACAGCTCTCTCATAATACATCTTCAGTGCTCCATAAAAAAAAAAAAAAAAAGTCTTCTGCTAAAAAAAAAGTTTAAAGGATGAAAAGTTTTAGAGAGCACCTGGTTCTCCAGCATTTTCCTAGCACTGGAATTCTTCTGCTGCTCTAGTTTTTAAATAGACACAAGATTAGAATCAGGAACCCACGTTTATTTAACACCCAGATAAACATTTGCCTTTGGAGTAACTGAGAAGCCAAAGCTACTGCCTGAAGGGAAGATGAAAAGCCATGGAGAAATTCAGATCAAAGAAGGAGAAATGCCTCCTGCCCCACAGAAATGCTCTGACGTAATTTTAAAAGAAGTGGATGTTTTAAAGTGTAAAGATGGGAAACTAACAGTGAAAAAGGGTTTATAGAATAAAGGAGGCTTTGTATGACTCTGACCAAATGTGCATTTTCTACATTTTCTGTGCCACAGGCTGAATGGCAGCCCTGGGACACCACTGCCAGGCTGTGCATACACATTTCTGCTGGTACTGCCCTAACTGTTTCTAGTCAACTTCAGTCCCACTGCAGGGTCCTACCCAAGAAGGCACCAGCCTTGATTCAATTCTTTCCTGTGGAGAAAGACCACAGACTCAAACACTTAAAGCACTGTGGGCATAAAGACAACAGACTGAAAACACTCTGAAAAGGGACCCCTTAAATGGTGCAAACTGACCTATACCCATCTTCAAAGGAATTATAAATGGAATTACACCTGTACACAATACAGTTAAAATGTTAACAATAAATCTCTTTTTCTTTCACTGAGAAATTATGCAAACCAGAGATTTATATTCAACAAGAACTCAGATGTGTAAATCCAGTGTGCACTCGATAGATGCACTTTGCACCTCATGTGAGCCCAGAATTCACAACAGGTATCTGAATGTTTCCTGGGAGAATAAGCAAATGCCTCATTCAGTCAGGTTCTCTCTCCCACACTGGACCAGGCAGCAGCACTTCAGATGAGGTGTCACAGTTCCAACCTTATCAACTGCAAACAGCAGTGACAGAGCAGCCATTCCTGTCCTCTCATTACCTTCAGCGATCAGAGCTTGCATGGCATGATTCCACTTTCAAAGTTAAAGTATTTTGTTGTTTTTTTGTTTAGTTTATAAAAATAATTATTAAAAAAATAATAAAAAGAAAACTAAAAGAAAATCTTGAAGCTGCTTGAGTCTTCCACTATCCCCAACAGTGATGCTTCAGGGAAAGGAGGCACATTCTCAGCTGGTCTAAATCAACATGGTTTATAGATTTCTGCTCTGTTCAGGGCAGATTCAAGACAACCATGATCTGAAAATTCTCCTCACTTCAGCTAGTGCCTGCCTGTTTTAAAATAAAACTGGGAAATGGAAAGCAGAACCAAGCAGAAGCAAACACATTAATCCTTTGCAAGCAAAGGAAAAATTAAAAGCTGCACGATTGTTTTTTGTTCACGTTTCAGCTCTAGGAAGGGTTCTGTGCTGAGTCTTCTTTCTGCAGTGGTTGAGGGGCTCCCTCACATCCCACTTTCCTCCCAGTAGGATATTTAGCTGTTTTAGTGCCCCATACACATCAGTCAAGCACCATCACTGACTATGCCATGTAAACAGTTTGCTCACCACACACCTCAGCACCACACATTCCCACCAGCGTCCAGACTCCATCTCCAAACTACGCACAACCACTGGATAAATTCTTTTCCTTCAAACCAAAAGGGTTTCTGCTTAGACTCCTTCCCAAATGGCTGCTGGAGTTTGTCCTTAGCTGCTACCAAGAGGTTAATGTTTATTTCTAGAGCCCTTGCTCACAGGAAACCTTCCTTCAGCGCTGGCCACTTCCGTAGCTCACGCCGCCGCCAGCGCCGGTGGATGAGGGGGCACCTGCTCCCCCATTTGTCATCCTCCCGAGGTCACCCGCCAGCTGTCTGTCCTCTCAACACCCGGCCCGGCCGCCTTCTCCCTCGCTCGGGTTTCCAGGTCTGAACTTCCAGCTCCAGTAAATCAATCAGCCGCGGCAGCGAGCGCTCCGGCGAGCGAGTTCCAGCGAGCGCCGGGACGCCCTTGAGCGGCCGCCCCGAGCGGCGAGGGCAGCGCGGCCCGCGCCGGAATCCGCTCTGAGCCGCACGGTGACGCTGCGCGGGGCGGCAGGGCTGCGGCTACATTTAGTCTGTGACTAAATCCGCCTGCACTCGCACTTGACCCCGAGAAGAGTGTCACCGAACACCGGGGCCTTTCCTCAGCTCTGATCGTGGTTTTTCAGGGTTTTTCCCCCCCCTTTTCAATACCCCAATGGCCGTTAACCCATCGCTTCTGTAACTGCGAGTAGCTCTTGTCTCTAAGCTGTTGTGGCACTGCTGTGGCGTGGCTTGATCCTCACATTCTTCATCTTTCCCCCTGTCCTCCAACTCCACTCTTCCTCCTGCACGCTATGTTTAGGACGAAGGTCACCAGAAGAACGTGGAGATGTTTAAATAATTATTAGTACTCTGCTGAAGTTAACCATTGTTTGGGAACTTACTACCCGAGTCAGGACTGTTTTCATAGGCTTTTCCTTTTTATTTTTTAAAGGATAGGGCAAATTCAGTCTCAGACATGACCATGTCTTTGCCCACGGCCAGGAGAATGTTCCCCTGGGTTCAACTCCAAGAAAACAGAACCTCTTCTGCAGGCAAAAAGAATGAACACGACTTGTATTCTAAAAGACAGTTCTTTTGAAAGACAAATTCTTCTTTTAGGATAAAAATTCCCCCCTGTTCCTCACTCTCTGCCTTCCACACACCCCAGCGCGTACCATAAATCCCCCAGCGCACGGCGAGCAATCCATAATTGATGAACTGGGCCTTTGAGTGAGCTACATGAAAGAGATTCCTCCTGGACCAGCTTCCATGTAAATTATGCAGCTGTGAAGCAAATGGAGCCCTTTCCAAACAGAGAGCTCAGTCAGGAACACCTACAGACAGAGGATGAGATGCACAGAGAACTTTCCCCCCTTTCTCGGTGCCTTTTGCTCGGTGCATAGTCCTGTGGGACAGACCTCAGGGACAGTCACAGCTGGACCACAGCTGCAGAGGACAGGGCAGCCTCCTGCAAGCAGAGATATTCACTCCAGAAGGACTCATAAGGACCCTGACTTTTGGCCCGAGGCTGGAAAATGGACTGAGCAGCAAACTTTTAGAGTTGGTTGGTTTGGGGTTATTTTTTGCACTGCAGGACTGTGTTTTAGTCCCAGCAGGGGAGGACAGAGCCCCTTGGGTGACTCAGGTGTCAGGTGTGGCCACAGCCAGGCTGCAGACAAATGGAGATCAAGAGATTGCCCCACACCCTCCCCAGTCTGCCCCTTCTGTCCATCTGCTCCAGAGTCGGTGAGAACAATGAGGCTGGACCTAATGGGAAAGAAACATCAACTCCTCCTTCCTCCCCACCAGCACACAGGACTGCAAGCAGGAAAACGACCCCAGGAATGCATTTAGCACAGACACAGGCTTTGCCCCCAAATCACTTCTGCTGGAAACCAACCTCACCTGAACAAAGCAGAAGCTGCATAGGATATAAGCTCAGCTTTGACAAGCCTGTCTCCTGGGGTCAGGCAGCCTGTCCTGTTTTCATCGTGACACAGCACCCTCTGCTCTGAGAGCAGCAATGAACTCATCTCATACTGTGAATCCAGTTTAACACGACTCAGAAACAAAACAGCACAAGATGCATAAGAATTTCTAGAGGGTTTTTAACCTCTGATAGTGATCAGATAAGCTGCCAAACCTAATAATTATCTCAAATGAGTAACTACAAGCAGAGAGCAACTGTGCTCATAGTTATTCGCTTGAGATAATAAGAACCCAAAGTTATTTTCTTTAGGCAGTATTTGAAAAGCATCATTGTCAAAAGCAAAAAGACTGCCGTCTGAATTACACTATTTAAAGAAGATGAGACTGTTCAGGTCAAAGCAAGGTGAAGAAAACAGGCTGCCTGGTATCACAGCTGACTAATGCTCTAATGCATTAGACCCTCTGCTTCTTCAGGTTCTGGTTGCTGCTGAGCAGGTCAGCATTTCAATTAATCTGATGTTGAGGATCAGGTTTCCAGCTCTCAGCCATTTGCTCCTCAGGAAGGCCTGGAAGAGGTGGGTGAGAGAAAAGAGAGGAGAGCAGGAGGCAGGAGTGAGGATTTCTCCCCCAAACCATGGCTGGGCTAAGAATTAGAAGCATCTGCCCGAGTCATGTGCAGACTTCTGGCTGAGCTCTCCAACACCAACCTGCAGAAGAATTGTTCAGCCCCACTCTGAACAGTCAAAGACAACTCACAGAGGTGGAGGGAGAAGAGTTGCTCTGTTCTCTTGAAAATATTTTTATAGTGGAATTAAGGGAAAAACCCCACTCCTTCAATCCTAAGCAGTTTCCTCCCATTTGTCAACATATGGTAGGAGCTATTATTATTTGGCTTGAAGTAAGACTATTTTAAGCCTATTTTTCTGTTATAGCAGTTCAACATTTCTATTGTGAAATCTGGGTGCAATTGTCTGGATTTTATTGTCCCTCTCTATTGTGCTGTTTGAATTTCTAGAGGGGAAAAAGCAATGATGATGGGAGATTTTCATTTTACTCTTCTAAAAAGACAATGAATTAAGTGTCTAAATGGAATTGTTATTTTATGAATTTCTGTTGAATTCATTTGTATTCTCTGCTGCTCTCAGTCTAATACAACTTCCTGAACCAGCAGGAGCACAGATATGAAAGCAAAAGCTGTGCTGAGTTAGGCAGAACCTTTTAGTTCCACCTAGGGAAGAAGTGCTAACAGAGTTGGGACAGAGAAGCAAGGGTCCTGACTGCTGAAGCTCTCCACGGATTATTTGTGTAACAACTCACCCCACCTTGCAAACTGCAATAAATGCATCCTAAGAAGTTGTATGCACTGACTGACTTAATTCTAACCCCCCTGCAGTGCAGAAGCTGCATTTTCAAGCATTCTCAGGAAGAGACCAGCAATTGGGAAGGGATTATTAATAAATAATGACATTTACTAAGTGATGTGGCAATCCCCTGCTGAGAAGAGAAACTCACATTAACACTAGGTGGCAGAAGGCTCTGTCACATTGAAGACACCTGGAAACAGACACACAAGTCCCAGGCTTCAGCTTGATAGCCCGTTTTAGAAGAGCTAAGGGGAAAACAGCAAAATAGCTATAAAATACCATTTACCAGTTCTATTTCTGGCTCTGGTATCTTCAGAGCACCTCATTTCACTGTTTAAAAGTCTGTTGACTATCCTCAAATCTGAATACACTTCTAAACTTGAATCTTAACTCGCCTCTTATTCAATTCAGGTGAAATTCTGTCTGTGAAAGGCAATTCTATGAAGCTTAAGTAAAAGATAAATTCAGTTTAAAGAAATTAATGGCCTTTAGGGCACATACACAAAAAACCAAACTGCTAGTTACATCAAAAGCACTTGAAACCAAGCTCAGAGTGCTACAGCAAGCAAACTTCTGAGGCTGAAAGAAACTAACCTACAAGCAAACTCATTCAGATCTGACCAACAGCCACTGTGGAAAAGGCTTCCCAGAAATGGCAGCAGTTCATGGAGAAACATTTTCAGGAGATACTTCTGTAGTTACATATAAAATTCCACGGTGTCAACTGGTTTCTTCTAATTTTACACATCTAGCCCTTTTAAAACTTCTTATGTGTGATTTTATTTTCTTCTGGACACTCTCTCTTTCAACTACTCTGAAGTTTCTCATCCAGTCTAAGTCCAACATAAGGAAACTTCTTTTTTCCAGTAAAAAAAAAGACAGGTGAAGAAATATCATCAGTCACAACTCAAAGGCAGTATGTGAAGATGAATTTGCTGTGTGGGTTGTAACAACCTGGACAGAAAATAAAGAGCAACCTTAGATGTAAGGAGGAAGCTGAAAACAGAGAGAGGAGAAGTGGAAGACAACCAGTGTCTAGATGTTGGAAACCAAATGTGGGTGGGAGGAGAATGACACACTATTTCCTTAGACAAATAAGTCAGAGTTGACAGCAAAGATTTCTTCTAGATCACTGTGGCTCCACTGCTGTTACATCTGCCAACCAGTAATACCCCAGATTTACAGCACTGGAGGGTTGGGTTCTACAAGTGTAGTTGCTGCCAACGAAGAGCTCAGTAGCTTTGTGGTAGGTTATTTTGCACCTCTAGACATGGAGGCTCTTTGTGTTTAAATATAGTCTATTTTATCATTCACAGTTGTCAGCAGTGGAAATTGTCATCTAAGCAGTAAAAGATGCTGTTGAAGAAACAGGAGGGATTGGTTAGAAAGTAAAAATTATTTTGGCTGTGACAACTCATCTCACTGCCCATTTTGAGGGTAAGGGATCAAGCCACCCCTTGCAAATTGCTGCCTGAGAGTCAGAAAAATCAATAGTAAGGTAGGAAAGCCTGCCCTGCCAAGGCTACAGCCACTGCCAGCAGATTATTAATGCATCTGTCTGCATTCTTTAATGTTTCCTAAGAAGCAACTATGTTAACTGAAAAGGTGTGATGTGTCACCAGCCCTTCTCTTCTCTCCTCTTCATTTTCTCTCTATATTAAAACTTTGGCTACCAAAGAAAACAATCATGTTTCACCTCATCTTTTCCCAGCTTTTCTGAAGTTCAGTTCCTGCTCTATAGCAATATATACAGGCTAAGTACTATCCCTGACAACCTGTTTGACAACCCTAAGTTACACATCTATTTTACTCCCAGAGCTTTGGAGTTGGTAGGGCTTAGATGGGAAATGGAGGCCAATTAAAATAAACACAGACAATATCAATGAATTCTTCAGAAACACACAAGACAAGCAAAATGAAACACTACTGCCTTTTGCCCACAATTAGAAGCCAGCCCATTTTGCAGGCTAAACGCTCTGGCCGAGGTCCAGAAAGACACTTAAGCACATGTCTTATTTTAAGCATGTGAGTAGCCTCATTGATTTTTCCCTCATGCCAGTAAGAATATTCAATGTGCTTAAAGTTAAGCACATTGTTAAGTGCCTTCCTGGACCCAGGCCAGGCTATTTACCCCTCGCAAGAGTTAGTCTACAGAATATTTAACATTATTTTAACTTCTCAAGACTTTCTTTGGGAGAAAGTTTTATGCTGTATGGAAATATGTTTTATTGAGTATCATAGGAGCAATGGCTGGTCCAAACAACCTGCAGGGAACAAGTATCCTTCCCTTCCCCACATCTTCTGAAGCTGTAACTGGAAAGATTATCAAGACATGTAAGTAAATAAACCAATAAAGAAAATGAGTTTTGAAAGGGAGGGCAGCAGTCTTATTGATCTGGAAAGCAACACTAGCACCATAGTGAAAAGCTGACACAGACATATTAATTTCCAATGAAAACTAATAAAATCATTTGCCAATATCCCATTCAGGTACCAAGCCCCATAGAGCAGCTTTGAAAAGCAAGCTAATTGTTGACTGAAATGAAGTATCACAATAGCCATATATTCAAGCCCATTTTGCCTCTCCCTTTTACATCAAGTTGAATACACAATTCAAGGAAAGACCTGTTAGTGCTTCCTCAAGATGATCTCACCACATCAGAGCACCTCAGAGATCAAAGGCCCAACAAACACTATTGCTTTTTGCTACAGAGAGCACCATTCAGACACCACTACAGACAACTGGATGAGTTGTCTGGTTGGCATTACCCCAGTAATCAGTACTGTACCCTGAACAAGAACCAGAGAAAGGCATTTAACACATGGAAGCAGTACTGGGGCAGACAGATGCTCCCACCACCCCAGCCATCCCTCTCCAGGAACAGGGAGTATATGGGAGCCTGATCTCACCAGTGAGACCAGCAGGACAATATGACAATTTGCTCTTATTTTATGAGCAGATACAACTTTTCATTTGGTAATTGCTTCTTCCTGAAAAGTTTAACCTCAGGGGTGGAAGTTTGTGATTGATGGGGCAACATATGAACAGAAAGACAATTTAAAACAAGATGACCTCTTGGAAAGCTCAGGCTGCCTCACAGCTGGACTACTCACTGTGCTTCACACCAACACTACTCCACTGATTGCATTTTACACCCGATGGCAACTCAGGGCTCAGCATCTAAGACACCACTTTGGAAACTGGTGGACTATTCCCACAGACACCTTCTGAGATCTCTGCAAGAAGTAACTAAGAAGGTCAAGGTAGCCTCCTGACAAACAGACACTTTCCAGTGGATTCTGGCTTAGAAGTCCTCAATTTGAAAGAAATAATAGCTCTTCTTTTTATTATTATTATTTATTTACTTACTATATCTAGAGTAATTTTCTATATCTTGATGAAATTTTCTCACCTTGTCAAGCAGAGTCAGAGCAGATGAAGACCCTAAAGCAGAGAAGTGTTGAGGTTGGAAGGCACATCTGGAGATGATGCAGTCCAGCCCCCTGCTCAAAGCAGCATCAGCTCAAGCAGGTTGCTCAGGGCCACATCCAGCCAAGTTTTTAACATCTCCAAGGATGAAAGCTTCACTGACTTTCTGCACAACAACTTCACTAACTTTCTGGACAACACAATTACTGTGTTTCACCTCCCACACAGTAAATATACTTTAATTGAATTCCCTGTATTTCAATTTGTGCCCACTGCCTCTTGTCCTCTCACTGGGCAACACTCAGAAGGGTCTGGCTCTGAGTCTTTCACTCCCTGCCCTGTCAAGTATTTACACACTTAGACAAGATGCTTCTGAGCCTTCCCTTCTCCAGATTAAAGAGTCCTAGCTTCCTCAATTCACCTCACAGAACAGATACCCCAAATGCTTACTCACTCCAGTGGCCGTGTCTTGCACTGGAGGCAGGACTGGACCCAGTGCTCCAGATGTCTGTCTCACCAGTGCTCAGCAGAGGAAGGATCAGCTCCCTTAACCTGCCTGTAGCACTCCACCAGGCTGCTGCCTTCTTTCTCACAAGGACACGTTGCTGGCTCATGGTCAACTTTGTTTGCTCCAAGACCTTCTGTGCAAAGCTCCTTTCCAGCTGGTCAGTCCCCAGCCAGTACTGGTGCATGGGGTTATTCCTCCCCAGGTGCAGGACTCTGCATCTCTCTTTGCTGAACTTCACAAGATTGCTGCCAGATCATTTCTCCAGCCTGTGGAGGTGCCTTTGAAGGGCAGCACGACCATCTGGTGCTCGAGCTGCTCTTCTGATCTTCACATTGCCTGCAAACTTCCCGAGGGCACAGGCTTCCCCACCAGCCAGGCAGTAACAATGAGGCAAAGCAGTACTGGTCCCAGTATTGATCCCTGGGGTAACAAACCACTAGGTCCTGTTTTGCTTTGAAATCCACAACACATAGCAGGTCATGCTAATGCCACTAGATTGTGACATTAGATTGATCAACTTCTAAATGAAAATGGTTAAATGAGCAGAGTATCTTAATTTATGCAAGGATCAAGTGCTTCTGAACATTATCTGCTGGCTTAATTTGTTCTTAAAAGCACATTTCCTTTAAGAAAAGTTAAAGAAAATTATTTATGACTTCAGAGGGAAAGACTTTTCTTTTTGAACTGCTATAGGATGTAACTAACCCAAATGGTGGACTTCATTAAGAAATCATTTTGTGGACAAAATTGCACCATCATTTGAAGAAACAAGAGCAAGAAGGAAGCTGTATTCCACTACTGGGATTATAGCCAGTTAATGATGGAAAAACATTGAATGCTCATGGCATAATTATAATGTTACAGCATTTGCTGCCAGAATTACAAAAATTATTCTTAAAATTATGCCCTCAATAGAATGTTGTTTAGCTAAACTGAAAGCACATCCCAAGAAATGTGAAAAAACCAAACTTATCATGATTCCAAATCTAAATTATGTCTACTAAAGGCTTGTTTTAATAAAAGTACATTTTGTGGCTGCATTTTCTCAAATAATTATTTTCAAGATAAGGAATGCCTGATGTCCAAAATACTGTCACATGAAATTTCATCACTGACTCATGTAAACTAACCTCAAATTTTAAAAAAAGAGAGGGGAAAAAAAAGAAGAAAAAGTGTTTAGGACTTCACTGCTTCAGAGATCCTGCTGAAAGTTTGTATTTTCACAAAACCTGACAGCAAATCCTAAAGGACCACAGGAGGACGATGGATTTATGAGAGCTGAGAATCCTAAAACAAAAATGCAATTGAGCTAGGTGTTTTTTTTCTGGTGTTTGTTTTTGGCTTTTTGGGGGTTGGTGGGGTTTTTTTTTGTTTTTTTTGGGGGGGAGGTGTTTCTTGGTTTTGGATTTTTTAAAATTTATTATTATTATTGGGGCTTTTTTAAATAAAATCAAGCAAAAAAAATAGATAAAGCACAGAAAACACCTCTAGAAAGCACTGTGTCATTATGGGCCTCTAGGCACGTTTCCCTCCCCACCTCTGAAAAGTTGTCTGGCATTTGACATAATTGGAAGGAAGAATTTTCTCCCCTGGCAAAGCCAATTAACTTCACTGTATTGGTATCATCTGTCAGAGCTGCATCTGCCATCTTCTTCGTGTCTGACACAAGCTTCCACACCTACTTGACACATCAAATGTGTTTTAAAGGAATTACTGAGCTTTCAAGGGAAGTTCCACGGATCCAGCAAGTAAAAAAGCTGCAAGACAAGAAGTGAGTGATTATTCTATGAGCACATTATACACTCCCCATGAATATTAAAGTACAGCAGGTCTTTGTACTGAAGTTTAAGTTCTTTCATGCAATTTGCTATTTCATGATGAAACTGCTTTAGTCTCCAATCATCATCAATGGCTGTAGAAAATTAAAGGCCATTTTCCTGCTCTGTCCTCTTGAGCTGCTGAATTTCTGGTCTTACCAAGATATAAAAACTCCTTGCAGTACAAGACATTTAAGGAAGAGTGTGAGGCACTGCTCTAACACACAGCCATAAACAGGCAGATGTATGTTTGTGTACAAAAATGCCCTGCCTGTTGCAACTAAGCTTTTTTGTCTTTTTTATTTTAAAGACTAAGTAAAATATTAATGCTTTACACAGCCCTGTGCAATGTGATGTCATCAGATTGAACCAAAGAGTGCTGTGACCTATCTCACCATGTTTTACAGTCTCTATAACTCAAGTCCAAACTATTTTCCTATTAACCCCAATTTGTTTGTGTTTCTTTGTACATCAGTGTATAAACCTCCTAATTAAGGGCAGCAGAGGTAAGAACACAGTGTGCTTAAGGCAGCTCTTCAGTTCAAATGTAAATGAATGCACAGCAGCTTGGTAGGTAGTGCAGGGGCTGAAAAAACAAATTCTCTATCAAAATGTGGTTTTGTGGAAAAAGCAAATGAACCAGTGTTCCAGCTCTCCCAGATGGCAGCCAGGAACTGGGAGCACTCACTGGAGGTGTAATTGGGAAACAACATCAGGGTCCCTATGGATTGATACTTCTCAGGTTTAATTCTCTAAGGAGCACAGAAGAGCATATCACAGAAAAAAACCAGTTGCTTTATTTGGGCATGGACTTACTCTGAAGTAAAAAGCTCTCTTTTACTCACCAAAGGCACTCTCTGCTGAGAAAATGGTTTGGCCATATAAAATTTCTTTACTAACAAAGTAAAGCCAGTCGTTCCTATTGAGTTGGTCAAGTGCAGCACATCACATCTGACAGGCTGCTGATGTGATTTAAGGGAAGAGAGCAAAGGCCCCCATTGATCTGCCATCAGCAGGGTAAGCACTCTAGGCTTGACTTTCAAGTAGCTACACAGAATATTGTATTATCTGCCACACGTTGCTAGGGAGGTTTTCAAAGACTTCAATATTTTGGCAGCTCTATCTGCTGGGGGCTAATGTGATGGGCCACTCCTGACTGACAACTTCTCCTAACAAAGGTTCTATCAGCTGGAGCAAACACCACAGCAGCAGATCTGGCTCTTCCCAGACCACCCCCGTGCCAGTCTGACCCACACTGGAGCCCAAGCTGCCCTGGAAGCCATCTCAAATGTGGCACCCACACCCACTTTACCGTGGGTGCAGCTTTAGTTTCCCTATATCTCTTTACAAGGTTTAAAGGTGTTTCCATGCAAATTCCTCACTCTTTGTACAGTCTATTTTTTCAACTAAGAAAGATGCAATAGTATTTCACTAGAATGCTATGGTCCTTCTTCTGAGTGATCTTCTGCATCAAAGTTATCCTTTAATCCCTCTAGAGTGCAAAAAAGCTCCCACTATCTGCTCTGTGCATCTAATGCAGTGCTGCTGAATATATTCCACTCTGACCTATGGATTTGGTTAACCAACACTGGTCTCAGATTTCTTTACCCCAAGAATGAACACATCCCTCAGTGACTCACCATCATGAAAAGGAAAGATCAAGCTCACCTTTAGGTTTATAACAAAAACAGGCAGTATTTTTTTTCTTACAGTACCACATTCAAATAAGTTTCATAACTGCTACACCAAAAAAATATTGAAGCATGATTTACACAGGTAGATCTGAAGAACTAAGTGTAAATGGGGATTCATCATCTGATGAGATATTTTCCCTGCAGGGATCTCCTTTTATTTCATCTATGGTTTAAAGGAAAATATAAAAGCCACCCCTTGTAAAATGCACAGCTGTCACAAACTCTGAGGGGGCTGGGAAAACAGATAAGTGATTCAAGCTAATCTGCAGCACTCCTTCCAACTAGAGACAGTTGATTAGCAAAGGTCGTGCAGCTAGGAGCAAAGAACACAGGTCACACAGGACACAGCACTACACTAATTAATTTTTACTGGAAAAAGAAGAGATAATGGTGACCAACTTATAAAACATGAGCTCTAGTTACTTCTGTAGTTCAGGGGGTGGATACCTACACAAAGTCATATTAAACAGGGGAATGGAAGGAAGAAAAAAAGATGGGTTTACAGACCTAATGAAGCCAAACTCCAGAGCTATTTTGGTGCTTAACTGCCTTTGAGGAGTTTATCTACCTGATTCAACAAAGGCTATAGAGAAATCTGCAACAGGATCAGATCTGCTCCACCCCTCTCCAGGGTCAGTCTCTTCCTCTGGGGCTCTGGGAGCACCTCTCCACACAACCCACGTGGACCCACACACCAGTATGTTCTACACTGCTCCTGTCCTTCCAGCACCTTTCCCTCTCTGGTCTGATCAGCCTCCTAAGCTAGTTTGTTTGCCCCTACCACATGGCAGCTTCTCCTCTGGGAGCATCCCAACTTTTACCAGAGGAAAAGCAAAATTTTGTGGAAACAGCTCATGAAGAAAAAATGCAGTCAGTTTATATGTGGACTGGAGAAAAGGAGGAAAGAAAGTGGAGGGAAGCAAGGAGCACATATGCTTATTTAGGTGTCATTTACCTATTACTTCAAGAAATGTTGCTAAATATAGCATGCTTTCTAAACCTTTTTTGCTTAGCTTATTATTTTTTTACATCAGACGTGTTTTAAAGCCTCTCCTTTATTTGTATTTCTTGCTTTTTTGTATTGTTTCTGCTTTCTTAAGGAAACTGGCACCCGAAATGCTATTCTAAAAACAAGTCACAAACATTTAGCAGTGTTGCCATTTCAAACACCAGACTCAGCTGAAACTGCTGTGTGGCAAGACGATGCTGTTTCAGCTGTTGGAGCCCTCAGAAAGGGCAAAAAAAAATGCTGAATAAAACCAAAACATAACTCATGAGTCAACAAAAACTCAGATTTGTTGCAAATAACCATCCTTCAAAGCAGCCCAAAATAGAGGATGCAGTATTCTTTGAAAACACCAGTAGTCTGTATTGTCACCTCCACCCAGCCAATGTGGTCCTCTCTGCTCCAAGTAGCTCCCAGAGCCTAATGCTGATATTTCCAAACAGATATTCCCATTTTGCAAATAATGAGCCAAAACACTAATGGAAGCATGGGGGGTGAAGAAATAACAAAAGGTCAGGGTCATAAGGAGCTTAAATGTATAAAGCCAGAGATTTCTGCAATGTGACCTCACTGAGTTTGCCAGGCTCACCCAAAGCCAGCAGTGCAGTGGTGAAACCATCTCCCTCTCTGGAGGTCTAGACTACAGACCCTGCTGCATTCACCTGTCATCCTCAGAAGGGTTTCTGGGCAGATGCTGACACATGGAGTTAAACTCAATTGCTGCTCCACTACTTGCTCAGAAACAAGAGGTGTGCCCGTGCCCAAGGACAGTGTGGAAAGGACACTATGTGAGTGCTGAAACCTCATAGATCTGCTAGTCCCATTCACAAAGTATTTTTCTGAAGGGATAAATATAGTGTTTAAAGAAACATTGATTTGCTTTTCTGATCTGAAACTCCCAGGGCAGGCAGCCTGTGAGGCTGGCCACCACAGCACACCAGGCAGTTACCTCAGAGGATAGCTCCAGACAGCTTTGCTGGTTTCACACAGAAAAGTCAACCAGCAGCCAGAGCTCCCAGTAAAGCCAGACACCAACTAACTTGGCCAAGTTCTTATCGTGACAAAGAGCCTGCAGCACCAGTGAGCTGTGGCACTGTCACATGGGTAGCCCACCCAGGTCACCACACTCCTCTGCTCCACTTGCAAGCATCCCTGAGCCCCGCTGAGCACACTCCTCAGTGAGCTGCACACAGTTCAGCAGCTGTGCTGCAGCAGAAAGTAGGATCCACACACACTGCCCAAGGGCACTGCTGTAGGTAGAAACCTGTCCCACCAAAGCCACTACAAAGTGCTCCTGCCATGGCCAGAAGCAGAACTGGACCAATTTGAGCTTTTATTTATTTTTAAATCTGCTGCCCTCAGCACCCCAGCAAATTCAATAGGCATTCTTCAGAATAGCATTTTGACCCTGGAGCCAAAAATGAGTCAGGGAACTTGTGAACGTCCTACAGCTCTTAGGAGAAGGCAGGGAAGGAGTCTGGCAGGGTTAGCTGCAAGAACTCATGGAAATAGTGAGGAGAGTGGTTGCACTGAATTACCACTGCTGTCAAGCCCAGGGTCAGCACCAGCTGTTACTATTGATTGCCCAGATCTTCACTGAATTGGACAAATTGTCCTGGGTTGAGCTGGAACAGGACTCATTCTTTTCAGTGACTTTACTATTCAGTTCAGGCTCTAAGTCACTGCAGTTTCTGAAATTAATGGCATATTTTTGCATATATGTCTGCTTCAAACAGTGGTAACCTTCAGTGTTTTAGAACTGGTGTGTGCAGAAAGGCTCTTGCTCCTACAGGGTAAAAGGTCACTGCTAAATCTTATGCCACACTGGGGGTGCCATAAAGTAGAAGACCACACCTGCAGGAAGGAGTGGACAGGACCCTGAACTGACCAACAAGGGATTCCATCCCATATACATTCAGTATAAAGCTGAGGGATCTCTTCAATGCCCTGCAGCTGAGACTTCATCTTCTGCCTCTGATCCCAGTTCGAGTGCTTCTGAATCAAGGTTCCTGAATCTGGTTCCAATCTGCCACTGAGTCTGGTCTGGGACTTCCCCAGTGCCTTGGCACAGCATCAGTGGTGCTGGTGATGCCATTGCTACCAGGGGGTTATATATAGAAATATAGAAAACCAATATGTTTAATGAAAATGATAACAATAGAATGACAGTGGTTTTAGTGTTCCAACCTGTCAGTCTCTCTCCCTAATTCCCTTTCTTTTCCCCTTTGGGAAGGGAGAGGGGTTAATAGAGAGTGTCTGTGATTTCTCTAGTGGCCAGCCCAGCCCTAACCCTTGACAACATTCTTCTGCTACTCCATGCTTTTCCCAAGCACATTGAAGAGCTGCATCAATTACAGCAGACCTAAAAAGTCTATAGGTCACTTTTGGGTCAGTGAGAACATGAGAAAAGTTTCACAAAAATAGTAACTGCAGTGACTGCTCTTAGACAAAAGTCAAAATAGCAAGAAGGATCCTGTGGCCTGGACTGCTGCAGGCAGAGTGTTACTCACACACAGTAGACTCTCAAAAGCAAACTCCCATTGTACTCACACCTTCCCAATAATATTTGCTGCTCTTTGGATGAGAAGGGGAAAAAAAAACCAGGCAGGATGTACCTACATCATGGAATAAGAAGGGGGAAGGGTGGGGAGGGGGCAAGGAAAAAAGGCAAGATTTTCCTTCCAAATCCCATATTGTTTGCAGACTCAATATCTGCAGGACTTTTCATTCCAAAATTAACTGTGTGCTGAAGAGAGTCTGGAACTGCAGAGATTTTATGCTTCCAATTCTTGTGATGGCCTCAGAGTGCAGATATCCTCTCATTTCTGAAATACTTTTTGACTGTTAACAGAATCAACAACCACAGAGCAAGAAGTCTGCCCAATCCATCAGAGCCTGCATGTGAAGAGAGGAGGAGGAATGAGGGAACCTTCTAATGACAGGAAGGGGAGAGGAGGTCTAGATTTTTTTTTGGCTTTAGTCACGAGTGTTTCCTCACGAATTCTGGAAGAGAGTCAGGAAATAAAGACAGCAGCCAGAACTCACCTTCTGCATCTTTTAAAGGGAGAACTGGAGAAACACAGCAGCAGCAGCAGAGGAAATAGACAGGATCTTACCATCAGCAGGCTGGAAAAGGTCATCGAGTCCAACCATTAACCCAACTCTACCAAGTCCACCCCTGAGCCACATCCCCAGGCACCACATCTAGACAACTTCTAAACACACCCAGGGATGGTGACTCAACCACCTCCCTGGGCAGCCTGTTCCAGTACCTGACAATTTTTTCAGTGAAAAAACTTTTCCTAAGATCCAGTTTAAACCTCCCCTCTACACAAGTAGCTTTCTCTATGCCAGAGATGCTACTTCAATACACTGAATTGGGATAAAACCAGAGTATAGAGGTTGTTATGAAAATAATAAATATTAGTAAGAGGAACATGCTGATATTTGCACTTTTTTTTCCAAAGTTCCAAGAAAAATTAAAGTATGGGTCGATATTCCTGAGACAAGAAGAATCAGGAACATTTCCAGGTTAGGATGGCTAAACTACCAGTTATCCTGAACATTAATTAACATCAACAGGCTCCAGAGAAGACTGGAGCTGGGAACACAGCACCTCTTCTATCTTCCCAGAAAGGCTCACTCAAATTTTTGAAATGTAAGAGCAGAAGCACCAGGAGTCTTGTTGAGAGGACTGATGCCAGCAATATTCAAGACAAGGGACCTCCTCTTTCTACAGGGTTCACCCTCTTCTCTCTCCTCATCACAGGTACATTCATTGGTACTATCCAGCCTAAAGGACATAGAATGGAATAAAAGATACTACTTTGTTTTCAAGAGAAGGTATTCCTCATGCTCTGTGGTTACATATATATCATAACTATTCTTCTACAGAGGAATAGTGAGGACCAAGTGTGCAACCACCACCTGACAGCAGTAGGGCATTAAGGGCAGAGAGAATAAGGTCACCTCGAGCAGCACCTTAGAAGAAACACCATCTCAGTATCAGGAGAACAGAAGACTGAATCCCTAAGCAAAAAAAACCTAACACGAATTGATGGGTCATTAGAAACAATGAATCAAATAAGACTTTTTTTATGGTAGAAATATTAAAATATAGAAAAACACAAGCACTTCCAGTACAAAAGTAACCAAGCATGTAGTAAGTGTATTACATCAACTTCAATAATAAATCTAACCTGCTAATGTTTTCAACACTATACTTTGTTCTCACACACTTTTGAATTACTTTAACACTATTTTTAAATTTCACTGATGAAAACATCAATATATCAAAACTATTTTTTTAAACTAATGAGTTTCCTCTTTTGCAAAGCAATTATTTTAAGTACTGAAAAGTTTTCATGGCACCCTCCACTTCCAAGTGACAAATATCAGCAATAACTGGATTTAAAACAAACAGACTGGAAAGCCCAAATCTGCAATGCTTGACTCAAGGAAAAATATTTTCAAGCAGAAGAACTGAAAAACTTATTCTTAGCAAAAGAAAAAGTATGTATGCACACCTGCTGTTCTATCAATCTAAGCAGGAAGCCATTTCACTGCTGCATCATAAGTAGAAAAGTGCTTATTAAAACATTAATCACAGTCCATTATATTCTGACTCCATGCCAGAAGTTGCCATTACATCACTGAAAATATCTATTAACCAAAACCTGATTCTGACAAGTTACAGAAGTGTAGTGTTTAGGATTTAGTAATGTAAAAGTCAGTTTGAGAAGAACAGTTACACAATCGATTTTGCAGTGGCAAGCAAGTATAATTAATTGTTTTTGTGACATTTATTACTGCAATGGGGTTGATTTAACTGGTGTTTCTACTGTAAAATTATTCCAAAATTATTTCAAACTTCATCTACTTTTATTAAACACATTTATTGTGAAGGTATTTAATAGCTGGGGCTGGACAATTTTAAAATGTGCTGGATACACCAGTACATGTAGAACTGTATTGTCTTGTGTAAATATGGGCCTTGTTTAGAACTCCCTCTCACAGGAAATTATGGCAAATGAAAACCAGCTCCTCTTCTCCTCTCCCACTGATTTATGTTTTCACATTTAATACAAGGTATGTAAAGAAACAAAAATATGGTGGCGTTACATTCAAGCCTGAGCAATAGTTCATCTGTGAAGACCAATTATGTTCAAACCTCTGTTTTGTTATTAGTAATGTGGCCTCACTTTGGAAGAGAGAGAAGTGAACAACTCCATTCCTTCTGGAAGCCTGGCACTACATGGCTTGTTTACCTAGAAAAGTTTTCAATTAGCTATTAAAACCATATTATTTTTTTCACTTTTAAAGCAGAGCATTAAAATCAGTTCCTAATTGTGTGTATATAATCTCCAGCCAACCAACTTAATTGCAAGTACTTTCCTCAATCCCCTGTAAACAGTCCCACTAAAAAAAAAAAGAAAAAATTTATATATATATATTAAAATAAAAGACAGTTATAAGTATGATGGGAAACATGTAGTATCCCTAACCCAAGAGAGGAAAAAAAAGGTATATTTTTTAAGAAGCTGAATGAGTAATTACCTCTGTAGCTGTATGCTTAGTGCCAGCAATCTGCACAAGACAACTGGCTGTTCAGGGGCCAGACTAAGGGAACTGGGGCTGTTTAGTCTTGAGAAGACTGAGAGGGGAACTTATTAATGTCTACAAATATCTGAAGGGTGGGTGTCTAATAGGAGCCAATCTCTCTCTGCAGTGCCCAGCAATAGGACAAGGAACAATGGGTATAAACTGGAACATAGAAGTTTCCACCTCAACAGGAGGAGGAATTTCTTTCTTGTGAGGGTGACAGAGCCTGGCACAGGCTGCCCAGAGAGGCTGTGGAGTCTCCTCCTCTAGAGACTTTCAAAACCCCCCTGGATCTGTTCCTGTGTGGGCTGCACTGGGTGATCCTGCTCTGGCAGGGGGGTTGGACTCGATCATCTCCAGAGGTCCCTTCCTACCCCTACCAGTCTGTGACTCTATGAGTATTGAGACCATGCATTGACTATACCCCCATCCTACAAATACTGGCATTTAAGGGACACTGAATTAAAAGCACTTCATGTCATTACTTTTCATGATGAATAAAATGGGTCTGGAACACACAAAGCTAAGAACAACTGTGGGGTTGGGGTGTTTGCTTGTTTGTAAAAGGCTTGGGTTCCTCTTTTGCACCCTTGACCCGATATCCACAAGTCTCTATAGATACAAAAGACACCTGAGCACCTGTCTCACCTTTTACCTGTCTCTTTGGATATCTTCCAATTTCAGAGATCCAAAAAGCTTCATTTTTCCTCTCCTTTCTTTCTAAGTAGAAACTCTAAAGTTTCTAAAACTTTGTCATCCATCATATCAGCTGTGACATCAGTTGCTTATATAGGATCAATTTATGCATGGAATTAGTCTTTGGCAAATGGCATGTTCCTCCAGGATGAGATCCCTCACTCCTACCACTTAGCACTCTTCAGAGAAGCTTTAAACTTTGGTGACTCCTGATCACTGTGAAAAATACTATTCATCAAGGACAAAGCTGCCACAGAGCTATCTGAAGGGGGTTACAGAATCACAAAGAACAGCTTGAAAAGTTGCATAAAGCTCAAGCAACATGCCCCAGGTGCTTCCCTCAGCCATTTCAGGAAATGTCTAATTTACCTTTACAGCCATATGACTCCTGAACAAACTATTTTCAGTTGGAAGACTGCTTTACAATTATGTTTATCAGTGTCAGAGTCAAGAAGATGCATTACCTCTGGTTTGATTTTCCTCTTTAGGACACTGTTTTGCTGGCTGTCTCAATCAAAATATTTTAATTACAACAATTCCCCTCTTGAAACAATAGTGATGAAGCTCTAGGAAGCTTCTCTCTTCTTTTTCAGAAGAAGAAAGTTGCAGAAGAAGAAAGTTCCTTCTTGCATTTTTATTACAATGGATTTTTATAAATGCCCTAGGATGCTCCTCACCTTTCTACTTCGACTACATCTGAGACTAAACAATTAAATTTAAAATATTATACCATCCAAAGAGACCCTTCAGAAAACCATGATGGTGTTTGTCTGGGCTGCTCCAGAGCAAGTCCTTGGCATGACACCTCTGCTGTTCCCTACAGCTAAGAACAAGGCCTGAGTGATGCTCAGATGTTGATCAAGAGAAGGAGCTCTTCCTCTCAGCTTGCTCCTCAATGAGCTCCCATATTCTCCATGGCCATCATTGGACAGACTTTGCTTCTCATCACTAATGTGTTCCTGCCTCTGCAGTCCAGCACTGGCCTTAGAGAATGCATTGAGAGACTGTCCCAGGCTGAACTACGAAAGCTGAGGACACCAAGGCCCTTCTGTTCCTGAAATGAGAAATAAGCAAGAAAGATCACTCCTGCAAGTGCAAAAGGTATCATTTTTCTTGTGGCAACTACACAATTCCCAGTGCAATTGCACATCTGGCTGAGGAGTCAGGCTCAAAAAGGGAAGTATGATGGAGTGCAGGAGAAGCAAGGAAAGAAAAAAAGTACAGAAAAAGAAAACAATGAGCACAAAAACTACAGACCTTAAACCTACCACATCATTTCAGAGAAGCAACAGAAGATCTGGAACTCAACTTACACAAAAATGTATTTTTTTAAGATGACAAAGGAGTAAAGGCTGTGAACATCTGAAGTCACAGAAGAACCATACATCAATGGTGATAGCAATGCAAGGGATGAAGGGAAGGATGAAAGCAAAGAAGGGCTTTCAGTAACAGACAAGATCTATCACAGATAATCAGATATTTTTAAGTGCCTGGTAGTAACAAGGCTTTGATTTGGTTTGTCACAAAGTGCAGAAGACAGGGCATTTGGCCCACACAATTACTGGACACCTCCTGCCACATTAGAATCCATCAGCAGGCAGCTTTGCTTGATGCTATTTCAGCTGCCTACTTAGCAGCACTGCCTCAACAACTCAGGGTATGCCTCCTACCAGTTTTCAATAATAAAGCCAGTATTACCACCCTGATTTTCTGAAGCAATTTTAATTATTTCCTAGTTAATCCTGTAGTGCAGTCTGCCAGACAATCCTCCATGCCCGACCTTACGACGGGATTTTTTTTCCTTCTTATTAGATGTATTTTAATAAATGCATGATTTAGTATTCTGCAAGCCCACTCTACAAAAAGACTATTCTGGAATAAATGGTATAATTACATTTCCTACAGCGACCCTGTAATCTCTCGAGTATTTATCCTAGACTAAACAGCCTCACTCAGCTGCCCTGTGTCTGATTGTCGATGAAAGAAGCTTGTTTGACAACTGCTTCGAGCAGAAACATATTTTTTCCATGATTGCATGAAAAAGTAAAAAAACATTACCAGAGCAGTATTCTGAGCACAGAGACTCATGTTAGATGGATGAGTTAATTTTGAAGCCAAGCGCCAACAAAAACAATTACTATGGACATTCTGCTGTCAGGGCCAGCTTTGGAGGTTAATTCAGTGGTACATACACAACTCCAGCCAACTTTGCATACATGGTGTATGCAGGCTTCCTTCTTTGTTTCTTTATATATTTTCCATATTCTCTGCTTTTATAACCCTCCTGAGACCTTTTACAGTTACAGAACCCACACTATACCCACAGGTGGGCGGGCAGGAAGCAAATCTCTCCATTTCATAAGCAGTCCACTTTTAATATATTCAATTGCTAATGACCTTGACAGAAGAGCTCCATGCAAAACACCATATACTACAGGGTGTCGTTTGAAATGTTCATAGACATTTTTGCCAGAAAGCTTATTCTTTAAACAGTAAGATTTCTGATGTACTCCTTTCCTCAATTTCCATTCAGTTGGAAAAACTGGTGCTAATCCACCTCCTCTATATTAAATTTGTGTCCTTCCAAAATCCTATGACAAAACCTGTAGGATTTCTGCAGTGTGTTCAAGCAATACAAAGCAATTTCTACATCAAATTAAGATGATTAACACACAGTTCTGCTCCCTTGTTCCATCCTCTCTTGAGAAAGAGAGCACAATTGGCCCCACACTCACTGTTCCCAAAAAGCATACCCATGTCGTCCTTCTAATATAATTCATAAGGTTTTATTAAAATATTCATGATCAAATGAACAAAAAATACTCACTTTAAAAGGCTCTGTGTAAATATAGCTGTGTCTTTATAGTAATAATCACGTCTTACCTGCCAATTCTCATTTATTAGGTGCCTGATTCAAAATTCATTGCAGCCGACAGAAATGCTTCTACTGTGGATCAGGCCTTGCAACAGGAGACACTGGGAAATTCAGACCATATGCTTTGGTAGCCAAGAGAATTCCTGCAAGGAGGAGTGTAGCCCTCTACATGCTTTCCAAAGCAAGACACGCTTTCCTTGCTCTTACTCAATCTTTTGACTCTGACTACTGAGCTTACTGAGAAGCAATATTCTATTCAACAGAGCAGAATGAATTCAGTGTTCAAAATCAATGGGCCAAAGCGGATCAAATAAGCCTTTCATTTGTGGCTTTTCTCCTTTTCCAAGATTCTAGAAATACCTGCATACCCCAATGAGAAAGAGAGCAGATGTGAAAAATCACCTGCTACAACTTTTAAAGCCCAGCAGTCTTGTCACCCATTCAAAATCAATTCTGTTATTTCACTGTCTTGAACCCAATACAGACACTGACAGGGCTTTAGCAAAAACTAATCTGGCCAGGGATCAGATCAACCATGGTTTAAGAATTGTTTGGAGACCATCCTTGCTATTGCCTCACTTAATCTAGAAACGACTTGTGTAACTTCTTTACTGTCATAGTGACATTTTTTTGAAGTGCCAGAACTTTACATGTGTTTCAAATTACACTACAATACTGTACAACAAGAAATAGGCAGAAATTTTCCACTTGAAATGAAGGTTAAAAATTGAAACACTAGGAAAGCTCTGACAAATATGAAATCCAACCTCCTCATTTTCATTCCAAATTTAAAATGACTGAGCTGTCCTATATTAGAAAAAAAAAATGAATTAATCAATCTGGTTGTTCGTTATAAAAAGCAGAGTGGGTTAAACCATGTTCGTTGTATGACAGACTGCCACAGCACTCACATTCTGCTTCAGTACTTACCCTCAACTCTAAAAAAATGACAGTTTGCTTAGATTCAACTTCTAAGTTATCAAAGT
The DNA here is from genome assembly GCA_013401355.1 of Ceyx cyanopectus. NCBI lineage: Eukaryota > Metazoa > Chordata > Aves > Coraciiformes > Alcedinidae > Ceyx > Ceyx cyanopectus. The sequence goes on from VYZU01050129.1 coordinate 37,310, forward strand.
ATATTACCTATCCTCATTAGTGTTCACCACAGAACTTGACTCTTCCATCATATTTAAACAAAACACTCATTAGCAGGCATGCTCCTAACAATGTGGTTATACATGAAAACAACTTGATAGATCAAAGGGAAGTCACATTTTGCCCTAAAGAAAAGCGAAGAATTTGGGAGCAAACCTGATTTTTTCATAACCACGTGTATATATTCAGGATGTATCTCTCCAGACAAAGCTAAGTAGGCAAATATCATTTATTTTAAGCAGCCCAGCCTTGACTTGATTACAAGGTCTGCACAAGAGTTCTCTGTTAGAGAGTTTGCACATGGAGTGCAAACAGATTTTTTTTATCTCACCTTTAAATTACCTCTATTTTGCAAGAATGGCAAGAACAGGACTGGTGCTGTGCTAGGAGCATGATCCACTTTGGATTGCAAAAATCTTTCTAAACTTTGAGACTTGAAGCTCACACATCGTTATCCAACATAAGCAGATTTTCAATTTAGAGACAGTTTTTAAGTAGCTCGTGCATGGCTCTTCCACAGCTGTAAATTCTTGTGTGAAAACGCTGTGTGGCCGCTCCTGAGAGTTGTGCTTATGATTAATGCCAAGAATGTCTTTACATTTTTCAGGACCTCAAATAAATATTATTTCGATCCTCTGGGTTTTTTTTTGTTTTGAGATGGATTTTGTTGTTTTGGTTGTTTGTTAGTTTGTTTTTTTTCCCCCATCATTACTACATCAAAAACATACATTTTTAAAACAACAAACTGATTTCCATTCCCATCCTGTGTTGCTCTTTCACTGCTTGGCATGTCAGAGTTTGTTATATTTTTCATTTCTTTTGTTTTGCAGTAAGAAAAATCCAGACCTCCAACCACACAAAACCAGTGTGCTCAGCTAAAATATTAGGAAAAACCAACCCCAAAAAACATGACAGGCCTTTTCTGCCCCTCCAGAAAACCTCTAAGTGATGGCAGTGAGTGCCCAGGCGCTCATGGTCTCCACCCCAACCACAGGCCTCGTCTCCCCGAAGGCCACAGGAGGTCACAGAGCCTTGCTAGGACTTTGGTGTAGTCTGAGTAAAGTGAGGAGTGTCATCTCTTGGTTCAAGCAGGTCCAAATTTGTTAAACTGCCGATCTGACAGTTTCTGGTAATGGCAGAAGTGCCTTTGATAAGACATGGCTCTCTGAACATGGCTCCCATCAGCAGGTCGCCTTCAGCTCCACTTGGAAACCAACCATTTCCCAGTGCACATCACTGAACGCTTCAGGAATGGAGGATAGTGACCAAGTCACACAGACCCAGGTCTGTTAGTCACCACAGAGAGACAGGCAGCTGTAGAACCTGCCTCCAGGATGGGTACGTTACAGTGATCCCACTTTTCTCCAAGGACAGCACCATGGGTTTGGGAGATGCTCTCAGACACCCTCTCTTCTTCAAAGAACATTTCCACTTGACAGCTGAGAAAGCCACGAGCTGCTCCTCAGCCTGAACACCCAAAGTGACCTTCACTACCCAGATCAAAGCATCACCAATCTGGCACGTTCACTGTGTATTCACAGGACCATCAGCCAGCAAGAACTTCTCTGCAGTAACCTCACAGAAAGTGAGTCAAGGAAACCTCCATCAGAGGCTGGCTCTGAGCTTCACTCCCCCTCTCAAAGAAATCCTGGCTACAAGTCAGTATACCACATTTTGCTCCCAGAAAGTAATGTATTTAAGGATTATTGCCTAGATCTCATTACTTCCAGAGAACCTTCCTCCATTGAAGAAAAAAGAGAAGTGAAAAGAAAAAAAGAGAGAGAAAAGAAAAAAAATATGGGGGTGGGGGGTGTGGCATTGAAGGACATAACCCCTGACACATTATACCAATCATTTGTCTTGGTGGGAGGGAATTCTACCTCTACAGCATTTTCAGACTTCTGATACAATAGCAAAAATTGGCATCGTGAGGATGTGAATGCTTTTCTGGAGTACACAGAAGGAAAAAAGAAAAAAATCACTTCCCCAAAAGAAACTGAAAACAAATTTTAAGAGCAGTTTGAAGAAAATCATCCTTTTTTTTCAAAACATGCAAAATCCAACAGAAGAGCAGTGTGAAGATGTAGAATCAAGTTTATTGGACTGTATGCAAAGTTTTTTGTAAAGGCCAATGAGCAAGTCATCAAAAATATTTTTTTTAATTATAAAAGATACTTAAACAAATGTTCTAAATGGTCCTTTAAGAATTCACCCATTTTTCTTGTTCTTTGCTAGAAAACTTCTTGCCAGCTGTCTCATTCATTACAGCATTTTACCAAGAAAGAAAATCAACACTGATGGTGAGCCTAAAGTGAGTCTTGAGGAAGATAAAAGGTAAAGTGCAAATAAAAAAAAAAGCCCAATTCTAGAGTGTTTTGAAGGTAATAAACTTCATGCTTAACAAACCCCATGAAGTCAATAAACGATGCTACCAGAAGTGAATTCGAAGTCTGCAGCTTGGCAGTGTCTTTGCAGTAATTCTGGCTCCAACAAGTCAGATGGTAACAGCCTGCACAGGAGGGAACTATTCAGCAGCAAAAAATAGCCAGACTGCAAAATTATTAGCAAGAAGGAGAAACAAACAAACAAACAAACTAATCACTAAATAACTTTATATTTAACCTGTCCTTATATGAGTGCAGATGAAAAGGAAATTAAAACCTTTTAGTGTGTAACACAGTGCCCAGCACTTCTGCCTTGCCCAGGCAGCTGTAAGCAGCTGCCTGAAACCCCCCAGAGCAGGGGCTGAGGCACATGAGTTAAACATTCATCACCAAGAGGAAATGCGCATGAGTTCATATAAACACAGAAACACAAATATATAAACCAATAGCCTTGTGTGGTTTAAGGTATTTCAGACACCCCGTGGAATAGGGTTAGAATTGTACCAGCTGGAAACCCACAGCATCGCTCTGTTTGTTTTGGAATTGCAAACAGCCTCAGGGCTCAGAAGAACTCTTCTGGTGGGCACCACAGACTCACCTCCCCTTGCTGCCACAGCCACCCAGAGCCCCTGCCACCCTTCACTCTTTCATCACGTCCAGAGCCAAGCCTGTTGCTGCAGCCTGGCTGGCTCACCTTACAGGGGCACAGGCAAAGGGACAGGGAATCCTCTCCCCACACAAGTCCTCTCCCCTCCACCAAGCATTTTAATTTCTGATGAAGCTGAGAGGGCCACAAAGCTCCCCTCACACTGGAGGTCCCTCACAGCTGTGCTCCATCCAAACAGGTGGTGAAGGCAGCATCTGGCTCTGCCCAAGTTAAAACTGCTAATTAATATTTGGTCTCAGAAGTTGATATCAATTAATACAAATTACAGGCATCAGGAGGACACAGAACCAAAAATGGAGCCAACCTCAATTCCAAGCAGCCTTGAATTTTCTGAAACACCACAAGGTTGCTTATTAAAAAAAAAAAAAAAGTCCATCTACCTTTACATTTTTTGGTTGAGATAATGATATGTCCTGTGCCAGTAAACTAGCTGGGATTCCTGTTTGGATTTCAGTGGTCTCTGAAACTGCATACTGAAGTGTCTCAACTTTGTTCAGTACTTTGTGGCTTCAGTTTTCCCATACTGCAAAGTCAAACCTAAACTGTTGTTTTTTTAAACTCTTTCTTGCCTGGCCATCCTGCACATTCATTCTGCCACATCATTTTCCAGCCACTCTGACCGTGACCTTGGCAGTTGGGCCATGAGGAGCTGGGTGACACTTGCTATCCCAGTAGCTACACGTTTTCAGGTGGCATTTCAGCTACAAACACTTCTCTAGAGACCAGACACGTCACTTTTGGACTTCCCAGCCTCCATTAGTCAGGCACAGCAGGCTCCCAAGCTCCCTTCCAAGCATGGCTGCACACCACGATGCTGCCAAGCGCCTGGACCTGCCCTGCATTATATTTTTTGACAAAGTTAAGCTCTGTGCTTCATTTCTCACAAACGCAGTTTGACTGTAGACAGCAGTCGACAAGTAAATCTACCCTTTTCCATGGCAAACAGCCCAACTTTAATATTTTTACTGGCTTACAGCTGGGTAAATTAAGCCCCAGCTTTTTTTATTTATTTATTTTTTAATACCGTGCAACTGAAAATGAACAGCTACTTCACTACGACTGCCAAGGACAACCTTAAAAGCACTAATGCAATCCAGTCCAGTTCTCAATAGATCTATAAAGGCTAGAGAACCAAAAATTTCAGCTTATCCACCCAAACAAAATGTTAGTTGGGCAGGAAGTCTAATATTTTGTTAAGGTCCTTAAAAACAAAACAAAATAAAAACCAAAAACCAACCCTCTCTGTGTTGGCAAAGGGAAGATGGTAACAGTCCCAGTTCTAATGCCATGAAATGGGAATTAAAACTTGCTGTGTTACTTACCCCAGCCTTCCCAGCACTTCAATCTCTGGAACTTGTGGTCCATATGTCTCCACTTGCAGAGGCTGATACTCATACAAAGCTTCTTCCAGCTTTTGCACAGGAGCTAGTGGAATATGCTGACCCTATTAAAAAAAAAAAAACAAAACAACAAACCATAAACAATTTCTACATACAGGTCAAGGTTTTGTATTTTTTTCAAATGCAATACAAGAACAAGCTTATACCATTAACCTGGTCCAAACAAAGACCATCCCACTAAGAACATACTGTCTACTGGATCACTCATTTCTTCATGATTTACATTTTTTTACTGGGAACTACAGTTTGGAAATAACATTTCATTAGCTATAACTGTTTGAACAAGGTAGGAGGAAAGGGGGAAGTTTTATTGCAGGCAGGCTTACTGTTAAGAGTGCAGCTGTTTCCAGTGTCCCTAGTAAAATTATTATTAGGTTAAAATTTTGTTTATCAGAAGTAATATCAAACAAATGTCTCAGAGCAACCCTATTTGATTCTGTAATCAATGATTTCCTGCAAGCCCCAATTAGAAAGGGAAGCCACGTTCATTTCTCTCCACAGGCTTGGTAAGACCCCGCACACAATGGCTCTCAGGACAGACTTCTGCAGTGCAATACAATTAATGCATTCAGCTAATTCCCTTTTGTTTCATAACTACGAATCTAGAAACACACAAACATAAAACTTTTCATTCCAGATGGTGCTTTTGCAAGCCCTTCAGAGCACTAAGGAACAGCTAAACGTTTCCCACCCCCCCACCAAGTCCCTATCACTCTGAGCTCTCACAAAACAGGAGACCTGTGACTGGAAAGGAGGGGTCAGAAGGACACGAGATAGAGCCAAAGTTAACAGATGTTGCTGCGTGACATTCTACACTGATTTGTTGATCTTTCACACAGTTTCAATTTTCTACTATATTCTATGGTGCTCACAGAAATTAGCAGCAGCAGCAAAAAGAGCGAGCACTGTGAGCTCCCCCCCAAAACAGCCTGGCTTCCCCTGAAGAAATTGAGCTTCACATCTGCAAAACACAGGAATTTAGGAAAGCAGTAGTATTGTTTTTGTAGACATTTTGTCTGCAAGGGGAGATGGGAAGCTTTCCACAGTGTGACGCCGTGACCAGCCCCAGCTCCCACTGGTGATCACTTACTGAGCTTCATTTCCCTGGGGCCACTCATGTCAGCATCTGCTCCCTCAAGGAGAAACTAAAGGCTACTCACATGGGATGCTGGGTTAAAATTAACTAAAGAGGGGAGAAAAACAAATATTAAAAAGTCAGTGGAAGGGGAAAGCTGTTAATTAAATTTCTGGTTGAGGATGGTGACCTTTCTGAATTTGGAGCATGGGTATTTCTGTTCAGGGGGCTGCAGAAAATAGCTAAGAAAATGGAAGACATTCAGTCCTTCAGAAGCACTATCACGGATCTAGGTCAATCTCTCTGGAAATACCAGCAGCTCAAGTTTTCCATTGAAATGGCTTTGTGTGTGTGTGTGATGAGAACAGACAGTTCTGGCCTTTTTCTGCCTGGCGGGGCTGCAGCTGAACGCTGGTATGGTGACAGGCTCCTGAAGGTGAAACGTGGGGAAGAAAGTTCTCCAGTGAGCCATGAGTCACTCCAACTCTCACAGTCACCATACTGTTATTTCTGGGCCACAAACTATTGCTGCAACATTCAAAGCAGGCAACCACATGTTTAAAAAATGTAGTACAAAAGAAAGGTTAAAAATTCATCTCTAATAGGCTAAAAATTCAGCTCTAATGCTGCTTCATGATATTTTAAGATGCTAATGCAGTGTCTTTTTGTAGAAGAATTGTCAACTTTGATAGAAGTTGTCAATTTACAAACTATGCTAATTCATGAAAATACTACACTTTGTAAGTACATTTAAGTGAGCATATTAGACCCATTGTAAGCAATTAATGTTTAAATGAAACTTTGATTTAAAGTTTTAACCACATTTGTGCCTCTAACCAAACTGAAAGTAAAGATCCACCAACATTTTCATGTTGACACCCTCATCTGGAGAGTGAAAAGCCTCAGCCTTTCCAAACCCAGAGCAATGCTGTTCCAGTCAGAGAGAAGAAAATTCAGTTTCAGGCAAAAATCAAACCCTTGATAAATATTTTGGGAAATTACTTGTGTGTGGGAAAAAGGGAGTAGCTCAGATTGCAGGAGCAACATCTCTGGAGGGCACCAGCAGAACAGCTGCTCGCTGTTAGTGGAGTTGCCACTGGTGCATTCCTGCACTGCTTTAATGGGAGCAGCTTCTGCCAATGTGGGCCAAGAGACACTGGAAGGCTCCCAACAAATGGACTGGGCTCATCCCAAGCCTCTTTCCCTAACACCATTTACCCTGCTACAGATGCCCACTGCTGTCTGGGGAGACTCCTGGGAAGACAGAATGAATATATCTTAGTCTTCCTCTCTTCGTGGGGTTGTCAAGGTGCCAGAGGTCAGAAGGGATTACAATGGTCATTTACTCTCTGATGGTCAGGTGGTAACTGCAAGGGAGCTGTGCCCAAAGCTGGGGACCAGCTGTGTGGTGAACACTGGTGGGTGTCACGGGGAAGCACCGAGCCATGCCAGGGCAATTCTGTGAAGTGCCAGAGAGCAGAAGTAGAACATCAGAAGGGGAGCAGTATATAGAAACTGTCCTCAAGCTGCTCTGACCTCATGTCCAGAACAGGCCAGGACATTTTGTGTTCCTGTAGTAAATCCAAGGACTGGCAGTTCAGCCAAAGCACCTTCTTTTGAAAGCACCCAATCTAAATTTAAAGGTTTCAGATCATAAAGGTAAAGGTACTTCCCCTAGGTGAATTGTTCCAGTAGTTAAAATTCTTCACCATTAAACACTGACAGCTCATTTCTGGTTCACCTAGATCAGTTTCAAAGCACTGTCTCTCTCCTACATCTTTCTTACCTATATACTGGGTCAAGGCACAAGCATTGGGAACCAGTATGGCAAAACAACTGTCCAGCCAGCAGATCTGCACCTCAAGGAGACTGTGCAGCTGTCTGACAGCTCATTTGTTTTTATTTCCCAAAATCACAACTTTAGCTGATGGGCTTTGGCAACTGAGATTACATTCCACTTAGCAACAGGGAAAAAACCCAACACGTGACCTGCTGTCGTTCCTGCCCTATAGCCCTGGCCATTAGGGAAAGGCTTTTTCCTATCAACTGGATTGGAGTCTGCCTTGCTTTAGGAAAGGCTTAGATGAAAGCATGAGGGTTACAATGTCCATTCCAACCCGAAAAGGGCTGAAGGATGATGCAGCCACATCAGCTCTGGAGATGTCCTGGCCATGGCCAGGCTGTGTGTGCACTGCTGACACCGTGCAGTGCAAGCACAGCAGTGGGGCTGTGCAGGATCCTGAGCTCCAGCATGTCCAGCCCTGCACAGATCTCACTGTGATCACAACACTGGCTATGGCACAGGCTGGAGCAAAAAAGGCTGGGATGGAAACTGATGAAAAGGTACCAGTGAAAAGTTTTACCTTTCCTCTTCTCACTGATGTTGTGTGCTAAGGTACACTAACAAAAAATCTTGTTGAAAAGGCTCAATTCAACTTAATACTCCTCAGTTAAAAGCTATTTATCCAGTATCATCTCAGTTTTGTGTGCTGAGTGGTCCCTAGCCACCTCATAAAGGACTGGGATAAAAGGGAAGCTCTTGTGTAACTTTAGTGGTGTGACTGTCACACAGCACTTCTGCAGACCCAGAAACCATTTCACATCTATGAGAAATTTCCTGTATTCCACCTAGCCAGCCAGCCATGCCTCTTCCCAGCATCAGGAGGCATTTATCAGCAAGCTAAAACCAAAATGAAAGCAGGGGGTCCAAGATCCTGCTTTTGCACTGCTTTCTCCTGACAAACCTAAGATCTGACATTGTGGTCATGGGCGAGTATTTCTAATTCTCCTCAGATGCTGTAATGTTTGTGTAAAAGAAGCTGACAGTATCCAAATGGAGATAGAAAAGGTTTCCAAGAACACAGCCAACAGATTTTTCTGCCTGCTCTCCCTCCCATCCCTATCTTCGTGGCACACAAGTTTTTTTCCCTCTGGAATTATTTTAGGCACCGTAGCTGTCTATTACATTTTGGAATGTATGGAACCACAAAACACACTGCTAATTAGAAGGCAGGCATTTGCTTATCCTTACAATTTTGTTTATGTAAAAGACTGCACAGCAACGGATTTGTGACCAACTGACTTTCCATTCATGTACTGGACAGTTTTAGATGAGAGGAATACAGGATTAAATTGGAAGGGGGGCTTAAAAACTGGTTTTGCATCACAAATAAAACCGACTAATGATTTCCTTTTCATTATCCTACATAGAAGTGTTTGAGACACCTCTCAGTTTAAGTAATAAGAAACAAAACCAGCAGACCATTTTTGTTTCAAACTGTAATACAACATGGCATTAAGAAGAAAAAAAATCCATGATTTTATAACGAGAAGAGCTGCCCTTACAGTGACAAGAAGCTTATTTTAAAGAGAAAGCAATGTACTTTTAGGAAAAGTTACAGCTATCAGATCATTAAAATTATGATGTATCAAGTGCACCTTTTCACACAGGGCTTTGGTGAGGGACTCAGCAAATACCAGGTATTTGTCTGCTGATACCTGAAAGAGGTTATTTCAGCTCATGAAGTCCAGAAATACCAGCTAAGGTGCAGCATTCACACTTCTTGGCATGCAGTTGTCTCTCCAAAAGGACACTGCCTTCCTTCACCCCTTCCCTCAGCAGCAACAAGAACTAACAACTGACAGTCTGCTCAGAAGGCTCCCAAGTGCCAAGGAGGAGGAGAAAGGAAACTGACACAAAAAATGCACTAGTAGGGGAAAGAGGAGGAACAACTATGCCACAAAAACATCCCCAGGCAAGAGACAGAAGCCAGAGACTGGGGTCAGTAAAACTTGTCCAGACAAAGCATGTTTCTGTACTAGAAGAGTCTGGGCTAGATGATGTAGCAAATCTTTTTGCTTTTCTCATTTCTCTCTGGTTAGGAACTGACCCAGCTCTGCTGTCACCACAGCACCAGAGCACAGCACATGGCAGATAACAGAAATAGTAACATATTTATGTGCTGAGTCTCATTAAGGCAGTTTGCAGCAATGTTATTTTTATTTAACTCTTTTCACCATCAGGTTGCCCTCCCCAGCCTGGCACAAGGACCACGGGGCAAGCTGAAGAGAAACCAGGCACTGTGGGGATGTCAGGGCACAGGGCTGCCAAAACCCAGCCTGAGCATCACTTCCAGTGCACCAAGCACAACAGAAAGGTTAACAAAGACCCCTTTTAATACACTATCATCTGAATGGGTAATTATCCAAATACTTCCAAGTGAATCTTAAAACAAAACTATACATTCCTTGCATTTTTCAGTATAAGCAGTCTTAGGAAACTATTTCAGTGGTAAGATCACAACAGCATTCAGGTTTTGGAAAGGTTTGATGTTAACAGAATTTCTTACAGAACAATATAAAAGCAAATATCTTGGGCAATGGGGTCTGAGCCAAAAGCTGGGTTCTTCTGTTGGGTTTTTTTCTCCAGTTCCTACTTTCCCAATTCACTATTGACAAATCCACGTCAGCAATGCTAATACGGTTTTCTGATTGTGATTAACTACTTACTTTGACTACAGTAATACTCAGGAAAACCCGAATGAAACTGATAGATTTGGAGGGCTCAGTTAATATTATTTTAACCTTTACCCTCCCTGTCTTCCACAGCTTTTTTAAATAAACACAAAGAATGTCAAACTAAAATGCGTAATTCCATTCCTTAGCTGAAAATTCCTATGCCAGTGAGGCTTTTCCAAAGACTTAAGTATCTGAAACCAATTGCTTTTTCTTCTGCTCTTGAAAGCCAACAATAAATCTAATTTCTTCAATTATTAAAAGTGCTGTGGGGATATCCCCGTTGCAAACCAGAAAGAGAACAAATGAGCTGATAGAAAGCAAAAAAACTTTTCCCGTTGATCTCAAAATCAGTCTGATCACATGTGGCATGACAAGAGATACAAGATCATCACCTCCTCCCTCTTTCTCTCTGAGGTAGATGGTTTCAGGGACTCAGTAATAATCTGACTAAATTTAGACTCTTTTTTTTTCCCTCCAGTAGCTTGATTTTTGAATGGCAAAAGATTCCAAAGATGAGTTTTCTTTAAGAATGGCAGAAACACTGCAAGAGAGGAACAGCACCAAATAAGCCATTGGCAAAATCACATATATGAGATTTGTACCTGGGAAATTAACCATGGAGAGACATTAACCATTAACCAACAATTAACCATGGAGAGACATGGGTTAAGTCACATCATCAATCCTACCTGCCTCCAAAATTCCCCTTTACAACTTTCTGACATAAGTAATTACCTGACCAGACTTATCTTTAAGCCCCTGCCAAAAGCCCCATTTCTCTGTCTCAGAATAAAACCCATGTCTGCCTAACAGGCCAAAATACCATCCTGCTGGGTCAGCACCAGCACCAGGATTTAGTGGCTACTCTCTTGGCAGCAAAGCCTGGTGCTCTCTCCCCCTGGGCGCCTGTCTAGGGCCGTCCTCTCAGCGCTGGCCGCTGGAGCTCAGCTGGGATTCAGGGCATAGTCTGGATGTTTGCTGCACAGAGTCACTTGCTTCTTTCCAGCGGAGACTCCAGAGCTCTGGCAGGACCTGCCAGGCTTCCCTCAGCCTCCAGCACCACTCCAAGGCCAGCCCAGTACTGGGGACTGCACTGCCTTCGGAAACAAAGAATCCAAACACAACAGCATTTCCACTACAGAGCCCACGGGCACCCTCCTGGCTTTCAGCTCTTGTTTCTTCATCTCTCCTTCTTTCCCACTCCTCCTTTCTGTGCAATCCACTGTGCTCTGTGCACAAGTTCAGCTTTTGCTCTGGTTGCCTGGACTCTACCCTGCTGTGCCGAGTGGTCACTTTCAGCTGGATTGAAGAGCTGTGCCATGTGCTGGCTGCATGGCATTCAGACACACTGGCAGCACCAACTGCACTTGCAAACCTCACTATCAGCTCTCACAATCTTTTCCCTTCTGTGGTTTCCCTAGGGCTCACCAAAGCCCTTCTAAGGGTACAACCACAGGTTCTTCCCATTCTTCAGAGCCAGCATTTCACTACAGGTGACTCAAAGTTGACATTTGTTCAGTTTGTGGTGGCAATTCCCAGTATGCTATTTTAGTAATACAGCATTAGGCAGAATTAAGCAAACTTTTGCTGCATCTCTACTAATCAGACTTCTGGAGTCTTGATCACTTTGATTTGGCTACGAGTGAAACACAAGCTCTGCAGTAGCCAGTCTAATTACAGGATTAAAGGCTTTAATAAAATATTGTTTTAAATATCCACATTAAGAGCCTCATTTTTCAAGGGATGTGAAATAGAAATCAATTTGACAAATGTCACTGTGAGAATCATGATGTGTAACATTAAGAGAGGGACAGACATCAGTGGAGGTCAGAGCACAGCAATAGCTGTGTGTTGCTCACTGACCAGCAACAGCCTTGGTACAGGCTGTCCCTGTTTTGTTGCAGTGAAGATGTTACACTGATACGATCTCTCCATTAAGAAAGAAAATTATTTAGGATTTCCTGGAGAACAGTGAAACCTGCAAAAATTAGCTGCTTTATTAGCAGAATTGGAGATGATAAAGAAGCATGTGTCACTGTACTCCACTTTCCTGGGTTCCTCTGAAGCAGCTTATAGCCACAGCTACACAATACCCTTTTTAAATAGTCTGATTTTAAAAGAAAGGCTGCTTAAAATTACAAAACTGAACAGAAAGTTTCCCTCTGTATATGTGTGAAAGTCACATATTCCCTGTTTCACTGAGCATACAGCCTAGATCCAGATAAATGTTGATAAAGATGCAGAATATGACATTCTGCATGGCTTATGTCTGCCTGATAAAGAGAAAAAATAAAGCAAGATTCCTTGAATAGCAAGATTTTAAGGAGGGGCTGCTAATGGTTGAGAACTGTCTGGCAAAAGAAAGCAGGAAAGTTTTTATAGTAGGGACAAAAAAAAAAAGGGTATTAAATATGAAGAAAAGGACAATCAAAGCAGATGAAAGGAAAAGCATTAATAGAATAGGAAAATCAGGAAGATGAACAGCAGAGTGAAGTATTGGAAACAGGCAAAAAAATAAAAACAATTTAGAAACACTGAAGTCTAAAACATTCAGGGAGTGTCATCACACATCAGCAGTACGCAGTATGTTCCCAGTCTTTGTGGACTACATCACTATCCATTTTAAATGACAAGTGAAACCTGTCAGCAATGTATTTAGAAATGAGTACTTTTCACTTGGTTATAGTTTACTTGTAGCCTTCTTTCCTCATTCACAGGCAGAGCACACAGGCAGACATCAGCTGATTGTTCTGGGGACAGGGAGACACTGCAAACTCAACTCGCCGTTCACGGCGCTGCTCTGAAAATCCACACTCGTTTCTTCAAACTAAACAGAATATCTCCCTGGGGCAGAAGCAATTGCATTTTTAATTTACACAAGAAAATATTGTTTTGTCCTTCCAGAGAGAGGTTTCGTTTCTTTCTGCTGAAGTTTCCAACTATGTTTTAAAAGCAAGGATACCAAAATGATGCTTAAATCCAAACCGTAGACACCCGACAGCTTTTCAAGTTGCATGGACTTCCAACAGCACCTGCATTTCAGCAGTGCTTGGGACAGGATTCAAAGAACAGGATCAAAAAGTCTATTTGTAAGCCCTGGATGATCCTGAGGATTGCAGAAAGACCCTCCACATATCCAAGAACTACCACAACCTCCTGCATGACTCTGGTTTCAGTGGCAGTGGCTTTGTAACTCCTCGAAGCACAATAACCAGAAACATCTAAGGCATCCTTAGAACAGAGAAAAAGGAATGGTTCCTGCCATGAAAATCTACAGTCCAACTTAAGAGAAAATAGAAGCTGGCAGCAAAACAGTGATACAATCACTCACTAATATCACTTAGTCACAGAAAAATCCCGATTATTTCTAAAATAAAGATGCCACATCTGTTTTATTTTTTTCATGGGCTTCTTTGTGAACCCTTCTGCCAAAACTCTTGTATTCAAATAAAATAAATTCATCATAAAAAGGAAAAAAAAACCCCATGAGTGTCACCACAGACTCTGAAAGAGGAGACTGCTGTGAAAGCAACTGCAGCACAACCATCAGATTTCAAGCAAGTTAGAGAGGCTGCCTGTGCATTTCCTGCTATGGGCTTATAACAAGACAGTTTTGCCTTAAAAACAAGGCTTCCATTGTAGAAAGCAAGATTACTGAAGATGCTGACATAAATACTGGAAGAACCCACATCAGCAGAATGCCCTGAAATGTAATAAAATACAACACAGGGATAGAAATCACTCCAGTGTGGAGTGCTGAAGATCAGGGCTGGTGCTGACACCACGAGCCACAGCTCCTCACTGATCCTTGGGAAACAACACAAGCAAAATGCAACCCAAGAAAAATCAGGTCCCAAGAATAAGTATTAAGAGCATTTGTTAATCAAAGGACTAAATACAGAGGAACCTTTTAATTTCTTTGACTTTCATATATTGGTATATATTTTACTGGATGGAAATAAGCTCTCCATAGGTGATGCAAATGCCTTACACTGGCCCAGGGAAGCTGCTGCTCTGAGAAACAAATCAAAATGAGATGATCATTTGAATTCCCTTAAAATTCATAATATTGAACCAAACTAAGCAAAGTAGAGCTTACTATGCAGTTTAACAAGCTGTGCCTGACATCTTTGTGCAGTTAAAAACTACAATTTCACTGTTTACCTGTAAGCTTGGAGGAAGTATGAGGGAGGAAAAGAAAAAACACAAACTCATTTTCTCAACAACTCTGAAAATAGTTCAGGATCCAAATCCCTATACAAGAAGTAATAAAAATAGTTTGGTTTCTGGTAGCAATAACAAAAACAAGGGCAAGATTAATTCTTACACTTTTATGGCAAACAATCTAAAGCAGATGTTCAAGAATAAAGGCGAGATGTCAAAAAACCAAACACAAGACAATGTGCAGCCTTCTGTGCTTGTATAGAATGCTAAATCATCTCAGTCAGCCTCCAACCTTAGCCTCTCTCTATTCTGTGAAGCTCTGCAATTACCAAAAAATGTTATATTCAAATCTAAACCACCACAGATCAGTGTCTCCCGAATGGTAGCACATGTGTGAGCTTTGCTGATTTGGGATCAGCTGCTGAATCGGGGCCCTTGTGAGCAGAAGTGTTTCCATGGTTTGAATATCCCAGATCTCTGGGATAAAGTCCCTGTCTTTAAGAGACAGAGGGTATTTAAAGACACCTAAAAAAGTCCAGCCTGTATTTACATTTCCGCTAGGATGCTGTAGTTTTGAGATAGAGATCAAACTTCACACTAGAAGGTCAAACCCAACACAAGCATTCCTCAGAATGAGACTTCAAACAGATTATTTGAAGTTATCCCCACTTTCTTGTGAGTTCAAAGAATTGCTGATCATCAAGCAAACCTGAAGATATTAAATCTTCTGTGAACAAATTTCAGAGAAGATGGTCTGTGCACTCAGGAGAACTGAGCCCTTCCATGTTCAAATGCAGCACAGCCTGTGGAAGGTAACCATAAGCACACCCCTTCAAACCAAACTGCCTGTATTGTGAGCAGAAAGACACCGTGTTCACTTCAAGCACCGCTCGCTTAGATGTGCTTTCCAAAAGGCCTTAAGCAGGATTATCTTGATTTAAATAATTAGGCAAGTTTTTGCACTCAAGCTTCCCACACAAATAGGATTTGCCAAGCCTTTTGAGCCTAATCAGCAGTGCAATCACACAGGTATAGAAGAGACAGGCTCAGCACACACACACACACACACACACACACACACACACAGTTCTAGACTCACCAGCAAGACCTGATTTTTGGCTGACCACACAGAATTGCCTTCTACGCCGGGCAGTCCAAGTTTCCATGTACCTGGAAGCCATCCATGCAGCAACACTGGGCTACTGTGCATCTGCAGAGCCCTTCCACTGCTGTGCATGAAACACAAACCCGGCGCTACAGGCATCACAGTAACTGATACCAGAGCACTCCAGTCAATGGGAGCAAATCAGAAACTCTACATATTAATAATAACAGCTTTTTGTGTTTCCTTTCCCAAGTGCTGACAGTTTGGAGGGGTATTTCACACACACACACACACACACACACACCCCACTGCTGGACTATAATCACATTAATTTCATCATGCCAAGGCAAGCTGTTCAAGAAGCTTTCACAGCACATTTAGCTTAATAATCCAGGGTGGGTTTTTTAGGGTTTTGTTTTGATCTGTCCAAGATTTGACAAGAAAAAGAAAATGAAGGTAAGATGTATAACCCTCAGAAAAAATTATATTGTCAGCAAAAGATGGTAAGGTCGTATCTAAAAGCTTTAAGAAACAACCAAACCCTTTAAATCACCAGCAGCCTAAATAACTTTGCTCCAGCTCTGGACAGAAACGTTTATCAACTGCACTATACTGAGAAATCCAGGTTTTCTCCTTTGGTTTCACATTAATCTTGGGTCAGAGTTTACACACAACACTGCTTTAACTTCTCTCTCCCCCATCTTGACACAGCTGCTGCTGTGTTGGCCAAAACACTCATAGCCAGGACTGAGCACTGACAGCCAGAGTGACCAAGAGAGCTACCAGGACAGAAGCCTGACAGGGTCTAAATGCAGCTCACCTTGTGCCAGCACCAAACGCCCAGCCTCAGCTACTCCAGCAGCTCCATACTCTGCTCCAGGGCATCTAGCAAACCAGGAGTTGCAGTGACTGCTGCTATCAACGGAAGGAAATTCAGGGTTTTTTTTTTAACCTTTCATATCTTAGTTTAGGCTGATACTAAAAGGCAACCCCTGGAGTGCTCCAAAGAGCACTCCATAATTCACACAGGCAGTTGAGCCACAGCAAACCAGCAGCCCAGCAAGGATAATGCATCACTGGATGTACCTGCATTTGTTTCTGTCAAGGGCTACAATTTGCTTTTAATTATTCATATTGTTTTGTAATGTACTTGGATGTGTATATTGTACACACACAGAGCAGACTTTGTTTTTAAAAGAATAACCAAGTCTCAGTAATTAGAGAGCTGCCTGCAGTGCTCAGACACTGCATTTTTCAGTGAGCTGCTTTTTGTGTGTGCATGGGTGTTTCTGTCACGTGTACACACACACACGTGCACACACATAAATAATCAACAAGCATAAGTTAAACAGTTTTTAATAAATACTATCTTTAAACATTTTGCAATGTAGTGCCCCAATCCTGTGCAGATTTACACCCAGGATTCATTTAAAGCCAAACTAACAAATCTATTGCCTATCAGGAAATTTTATCATACACTTACTTGGGGCTCAGACCCAGATTCAGGAACACAGGTTCAGTTTAGAAAACTACAAAAGATTCAGCTTTCAGCACACTAAGAGCCTCTCAAAGTCAAAGCAGCCGTTGTACATCAACTGCTTTGTCTGAGCTGTGGCCTGCAAGTCCAGTCTAACAAAGCCAAGCAAGCCTAAACCTGATGGCGGCAACAGAGCCCATCCGCTTCGCTGCAGTTACCCATGGCAATAAACACAAGGGGCTAGGAAGCAGAGGCTTGCAGCAACAGGCCTCAGAGCAACCACCAGCACCCTGACAACTCTGCTCTCCACTCCCTCTCCTTCTGCAGACCGTTTCCACACCTCAGAAAGTGGAACAGCTCACGAGCAGGGCCTAGACACCAGCGTCTGCTACTGCCCGCTCCACAGCTCCACCACCACGGGCCCTAGGGACTGAAATGCAACAAGGGCAAAGTCACAGAGCCAAGAGTGAAGCCAAGAGGAGTACACGCTTGCTTGACTTTAAAACACGTGCTTAAGGGTTTTCTGGATCACAGCCAGGATGATCCTTATCTCGGGAGATCAAGCACCTCCGACACTTTTAGATGGAAAAACTGTACGTGACTATTCCAGTGACACCATCAACTAGCCCACAAGGGCAGGCTTTTGCTCAGTACTCAGGATATATACAAATATGTATGATAAATCCAAATTTTATCAGGCTAGTCAAGTCACATGGACCATTTTTCGAGGCAAAGACCCACTGCTGGTATTGGTGTTTTCTTACTGATTTAAACAGATGCTTCTCTAACCGAAGGTTGGGCATCAAGAGACTAATGCAACAACACTGAGAGATTTTAAGAAGTATATAGGGTTTCCCAGTAATCTCTCAAGAGTAGTTATTTATTACATAAATCATCTTAATTTTATTATCTGGGCCCCAATCCCAAATTGAGAAAATAGTCCCACTAGGGACTATGTGTAATGGGGTCCATTACTCATGTCATGGATCAAGCATCCTTAGAAAGCTACAGAGAAAGGTTCCATATTTCTCTAATCATGTATTTAAAGCCTTAAAAAGGAAGAGAGTAAGCACTTACAAATCATGCAAACACGTGCTCAGCGATCTGTACTGAAGGTAGACTGTAATTCTAAGACATGTCTTACTGCAATAGCCATGGAATTAATCATATTTACTTCCATGTCTTGTTTTGAATAATTCTGACCTCTTGATATTTGACAGCACCCTTGACATTTATCTTCCTAGTTTTAAAAGTTGCAAAATACACCACAGACAAACCATAATCCTCTGTAAACCAACTTTCAGAGGCATTGCTGTTTACTGATGGGGTACACCCAATCACACCAACAAGAAAACTTCTCTCTCTCCACAAGCACGTCACATGTGGTTAATCTGCATAAATAGCAAACTGGCAGCTTGATGCAATCAGCACAGTGCCATTTAAAGCACAGCACATCACAGCACCCTTAAGTCTTTTTGGAAATACTTCTGCTGCTCAGCAGCACTAGCTTTCCACCAGTTGCTGCTCCACATGCTATTGCCAATCAGCTCCATTTGCTGTAGTGCATTCCAAAGTTTACTAATTAATCTCTGCACTAAACCCCCACCGGTGGCTGGTTGCCATTTGAAATGATCATCTTTTATTTAAAGACATAGTGACCCTATGGTCAAACTCAAGACCTTATTTGTAAAAAAAAAAGGTGTGCCGAATTTCAGGTAATTAAATCCACTTAAATATCAGTGAGGGTTTTGTTGATTTTTTTTTTTCAGCTGGGGAGAGGCATCCATCAGTGGTTTGAGGGTGTTTATATTAGACATGATAAGTTATTTTAGTGTTAATTGTCAGGAAAGCAGCAAACTCCTGCATTTTGAGCTACATTCAGCAGAGGGTATGAGATGCTAGAAAATGCACCATTCATTTCTTGCAAAAGAGCATAGATGCTTTGAAGTCATGTGTTTTAACAGTTCCAGCTTATTGCTACATTTCATAGGAGGTTTTAAATACTGATTTCACCCAGTCCAACCTCTCACACCATTGTTGAAGGCTGCTCTCATTCAGCAGTGCACACTGGCTCCCTGACCTTCACAATGACCTCTGCAAAAGCAGTTGTGCATTTTACTGTGGTGTAAATCCTCACAGACAAGTCAAACCTGTTCTTTTTGGCATCCAGCCCTTCAGATGAATACTCTATGGAGATTTATTATGAAAGGGGAACGAAGGGGCATTATTGCACAACATTCATCCCTTGCACACAGCTAAGTTCCATCTCTTACAACTTCTGAAAGCCTTTTAAAAATTCCCAGATCTTAATTACACAAACCATCCTTGCTTCTCACCAGTTTTCTCTAATTACAATTCACTGCTGTTTATGAAAAGGTAGACTGCCCCTAAAAAAAAAAAAAAAGCATGTGTGCAAAGGTGTTTTATATTATTATTATTAATAAAGTAATATTCATACTTCCTGTTACTATACACGAGGGATTAGTGTTTCCTAGCACACCACTGACTTCCAACACTGAAGTATTATTTCACATTGTAGCAACACACACTGCCCTAAAAGGGTCCATCAATTATTTTTGTAGTGCTGTGAAGTTGCTGCAGGATATTAGACTGTCTCCAGAAGAAATGCACTGCTCTGGTAAAATGATGAATGACAAAGTTTGCAGGTTTTTAATTAGAATTCAGAAGAGTAATAAAGAATTTACAAATGTATTTTCCATACCCTTCGCTCAATACTTTGTGTGCCCTTATACAAGCTACATTAAAAAAATATTTCAAGATTAATTGCACTGAAAAAAAAAATCAAAGCATAAAATAATTGTGTGAGGGGCAGGTTTTAGAAATTCCATGAGTGTGACAAAGTGGTCAGAGTAGTAAACCCATCATTCATATCATCCACAGTCCTTCAGGTTGATCCTTCAGCAAAACTTGCCCTGATAGGGAAGGCAGAGAAACCAAAAGAGCCAAACAAAGTTGCATTGATCCTCTGGTCCAAAACTCATGTTGTAACTGGCTTTGTCTGGCAGCCAGGCAGCATTACCCGGAAACACAGCGTTCTGATTGAAGCAAATGTGCCCTGATTGAAATCTCTGAATTCCCCTAAAAACCTCCCTCCTCCCCCCACCCTCAGCTGTCATGGACAATTGACAATGCACACACACATACCTCCAACTGGAAAAATAAAGAACTGCTGTGTGTGTGTCTCTCCCTGTCACCACAGGCAATGTCAGGTATGGGTTCCCTCTCCCCTTCCCTAAAGTCTCAGCTGGCCACTCTGCAGCTTTCCTGCTCCTCCTTTGCTGACAGCAAAAAAGCAAAGGCACCAGAATGCACAAGAGTGAACATTTCCCCATACAAAATTGTAGGAAAACACCACCCCCCACTCTTCCCAAGTCTATGGGGCACTTCCACAGTCCAGAGCTGCAGAGAAAGGCTTCCTCAAACAGAATATGAGGCAGTAATTTTACCACCTAAACTCACTTTCTACCTGAGATCCAACTCAGCTATGTCCGGCAAAACACACTCCATTTCTAAGCCAGATGCTGCCATGGAGATGGAGCAGGAATGGGCTGAAGACAAAAGCAGGTAAACCAGTATGCCCCAGTGTTGCATTTAGTAAGAGAGATGAAGTTCTCTGAGTTCTGAGGGGTTTCTTCCTGCAGAAGAAATTTCACATCTTGAAAAGCTGCAGTTACTGTGTACTATGTACTTCACCTCTTCATAAATAAACTACATAAAAATTACTTAAACGTGCAGTCAATTTATGTTTTATTCTTCACGACAAACAAACTAAACCAGCATTTAAACCACCAATATTCTAATACTTTAAAAAAAAATATTCCCAAGGTTTTCAGCTGGGTGATAAACAGATTTAATGCCAAAGTTATACCTGGCACCTCAGCAACAGCAGAAGCAACTTACAGAGCTAAAAAAGCAACCAACAGTTCAATGGGTACAGCATTCTGAAGGAATATTTCTGTTACTTTAAAAGTAACACATCTTTTCATTTCCTATTTCAAATTCACTTAATTAAGCAGACAAAACCAGGTAAAAAAAACTGGCATAAAACAAATGCTGTACACAACACTATCAATGAAACGAAAATGATACAACATTAAGATTTGTATAAACTGCATCTTAAATGTTTGTTTAGGTTGTTTTAACCCTTTACTCCCAGCAGGTTTTAAAACTGCCTAATTTGAGATAATGTTTTTGCCTAATCCTGTCTATGCTTCAGATGCTATATAAGCTAAAATAGGAATTCAAGCTCAAGGCATCATCCCATGAAAAGGCAGATAAAGGTGACTAAGTGAAAATGGAATGGGTGAAGATGAAGGAAGCCTGAAGCTCCCATTGCAATCCCCTCTACACCCTCCCATCAGCTCTCTTTCTCTCCTCACAAAATGAAAGAAAATAATGTTTTACTGAGAACAACCACAAAGAGGAATCCTTGGTGTGCAGGCTTGGCCAACATGGTGCCAACAGACCTCAAGCACATGGATCTTGATGTTGACAGATCTATGTCAAGATCTCCTCTGTCAAGCAGACAACACTGAAGCCCTCCAACTCCATCTATATTAGATTTGTGTGTGGAAAATCCAATCCTAAAATTCCCAATCAACTTTTATCAACTTATAGCCATGATCTGGCTCAAATCCCCCTCCCAGTGGAAGTGAAGAAAATGCTCCACTCGCAGCATCACCACCACAAAGCCTTGACAGAAACTGCCACCTTTGTGAAAAGCAGAAAATTCTTCAAGTATTTACTAAGCAATTATTGAAACTTTGCTTGCCTGAACTCCAAGGGCCTATCACAGGCCAGGAGTGTAAACTGACCATCTTGGATATATGTGGCACATTTTCAGGCTAGCCATGCAGACATGCCCACAGGTACACAAACACAGGCAGCCCTAAGCCCTGGTGCCAAAGACTGCCTAATGATGAAGGGGATCAGATGCCCAGATTGATCCCTCTTAGATCTGTCAGCACGTCTACACAGCACAGAGCAGCAGCTCTTGTTTTCTTGAGCACTGCCTCTGCCAGTCTTGCTGAGGATCACATTTCTGTGATTCTCTTTCTATGCTCTGGAGAAGACAGCAGTGCTCTATTTATTTATGCCTCTCTTTCAAGAGATGAAACAGGAGAATGAACCTCAGACCTAAAAATATCTTCTGCTTTCCTCCTGTGCATAGCCCTCAGTTTGAAGCTGTTCCTCCCTCCAACATACTTGCATCTCCACTGTCTTCCAGTTGCTCACGCACCACCTTTAAATCATCTGTCTCCTGCAGGATCTGCTTCACTGTCCCAGAATAATACAAGAAGGATCATTCTTACACAAAGACCATCGTTTCACTTTCTACTAATCACTGTTGCAAGTCCCAGTCTCCTGGCCCCCATCCAGCTAATTCAGATAGATGGTTCCACATGTGCTCCCTGTCCTTCCATTTCCTGCCCCTACCCCTGCACGCATTTGTCTGAGTGAGCCAAGGCAGGTTTCTCTGCAGCCACAATATTCTGCTCCATTTGATGTAAGAGCCTGGATAGAACATAACCCACTGCCATGCTACTGTCTACTTTGCAAGAGGCAGAGGATTTGAGTGCTCTGACACACCATCTGCTGAACTGTACATCACAATCTACCCCAGAACCTCCCATTTCCCCACAATACAGGGGTTACCTGTGCAGCAGGTGTGTGCAGGCAAAGCAGAGCTATCAAATAGTTCTCCACTCTGACATACTGCACTAACCAGAGGTTTGTCTTCTTAATAAAAAATAAAGAGCAATAAAGATAAACCAAACTTTCAGGGACCAAAACACTTCCTCATGAGGATAATCTCTCTTTGACTAGTAGCACTGCTGTCAATACCCCTTTCCAGCAGCACCTTGACTGACACACTGAGTCCAAACTAGGTATATATGGGGAAATTCACCTTTTGATGTCCAGTGCTGATTGCCTAACACAATCCTCCTTTCTCCCACCCTCTGCACCTGAGCAAACATTCTTGAGGAAAATTACTTTTGAAGCCCCCTTGGTAGAAAACATTGTCTCTGATCCAAAGCATCTTTTGCTGCAGGTACCCAAGCACAATGCAAGTGCACCTTAGAGCACTGACTACTGAAAACCAGGGCTCCCAACACCTTTGAAATACATATTTCTTTTTAATTTACAAATGTGCTGATCTAAAGCTCAAAAGCTGAGTCCTCCAAGACCCTGTTGCAAACATTGATCTGTTGTGTTCACTTGGACATGAGGGAAGGTGCAGAAAGGTGTTGCACACACACACAGCGTGGCCTCCATCAACACATTGATTTTTAACTTGCAGGGAGTTAATGTATTAGTGAGACTGATGTACCCTGCAGCAGAGATTAATGCAAAACAGAAGATGCTGTGGGAAACACAAATCCTGCTTGCAGCCAGAACCTGTGTTAACTAGGAGGGTGGGGAAATGTCACTTTTGAAGCACCCAAGTGCACAAACACCATCCCCTGCTGCCCTCAGAGACCAGGCTTCTTACATGGGAACTGATCCAGACAGGGAAATCCAGAACCCCAAATTCCCAAAATTCTTCTGTCCCAGATCCCTCCTTCAATCCCCAATTGCATATAGAAGCCCCTCAGCCCTCCTTCCCTGAAATTCCCATCCCACTCACTCCCAACTTTCTGCCAATCTCTGCCCCAAAGCTCCCTCCTCAGTCAATGACCCCGTGTCCCTCCATGTCCAAATCACCTCACAGCCAAGTCCCCATCTCATCCATCCATCCATCCATCCATCCATCCATCCAACCTGCTGCCCTGTACTTCATTTCAGAAAATGAACTTGCATCAGGTCAATAAAACAATTACTAAGCCCTAGGCAAAGGCAGGAATTGCTACCAGACTGCCCAGGAGACCAAGAGTCTCTCTCTCCGAGGTCTTTAAGAACAGCTTGGACAGATACCTGTCAGAAAGTACCCCCAACTTTGCCCCAAAGAAGGACATGACCTCTCAAGACTCCCACCCAGCACTGTGATTCCCCAGCTCCACAAATACCCACTGCAACTGGCAGCAAAGCTTCTCATTTTATTAAAAAATTTTCTTCTCTGAGAAATTCCATCCTTACAGAGCAACTTTGTCTGCTCTCATTTTTTTTTTATATCATCTCTTTCAAGACCTAGTGAGACTGCTTATACTCACACTTTGAGACAAGCTATTTATTTCTGTTTCACCCCAGCACTACTTGCTGGTATGTTTGCTTTTAAACAGTGCATCAAGCAACACTATTTAACAA
Organism: Ceyx cyanopectus; assembly: GCA_013401355.1. Classification (NCBI taxonomy): domain Eukaryota; kingdom Metazoa; phylum Chordata; class Aves; order Coraciiformes; family Alcedinidae; genus Ceyx; species Ceyx cyanopectus. The sequence goes on from VYZU01050129.1 coordinate 61,385, forward strand.
CATCTGCATTAAAAGTGGGGTTTATTAACTTCACACTGCTCATTTAGCACAAACTTTCATATTTACCATTTATGATGTTTGCCACTCTTGGCTGAGGTATAGCATCCAAAGAGCACAGACACACTGCATTCTATCTTGTTAAAAAGAACAGCAGCACTCAAAAAAGTTCTATTGGAACAATCTATAAATGTGTTTACATTATATGAATGATTTGCTGTTCCTTCACAAGGCATGTAGGAAGTCAGCACTTCTCAAACGTGTAAAGTATTTCCATGTGCTTAAAGCATGATCTTTCCAAAACAAACAATGATTGAGAAATTTTTTATTATTCTTTATTTCCCTGCCAGCTGTTTTTTTGGACTCTCAGCCACCTTCTTTCTTTCAGTCAGATCTCTCCTTATTGCTCACAGTAACACCTACTCAAGCAAGAGCATATTCAGAGCTATAGACTCAGAAATAGGAAGACCTCAGACTGATTTAAATGGCATTTTCTTCAGATCACTATATAATGTGTCTTTTTGCTATCATAGTGAGTGGTAGGTCTGCCTGCTGCTTGGGATGGAACCTGGGCATCCTACATGAGTGCCAAAAGCCCAGTTTCTGCTGCTCTGTCCCAGTGCCTGCTCCCACATGGGCAGGGGAGCTGACAACAGCCTGGCTGAACCCTTCCAGCAGCCTTCTCCCTGGGAGCTTCATCCCATGCAGAATCCTTTTGAGGGACCAAAACAACATGCTGCATGACACAGGAGGAGCACATCTGTGAGATCTGATGATAAAGAGCCAGGCAGGGAAGCTCTCTGGCAACTCCATAAATCAAGAGATTAAAAAAACAAAACAAAACAAAACAAAGCAAAACAAAACAAAACAAAACAAAACAAACCAATAATAATAATAATAATAATTTTTAAACAAAACAAAACAAAACAAAGCAAAACAAAACAAAACAAAACAAAACAAAACAATAATAATAATAATAATAATTTTTAATTAAAAAAAGGCTTTTTTTAAAAAAAAAAAGGAACCCCCCCAAAACCCCAAACCCTAAGAGTTCAATTCCAACACATGACAGCAGAAGAGCAGATCTGCTCCACTGCTGACTCCAGCCACTTTACTAACAAGCACATTGGTCTTGCTGTTCACTCCTGCACAATTAACAGTGTTGGCACTATTGCATTTACTAAATTCCAGTCATTACAGCTGTGCAAACTTATGGGCCTAATCTGTATTTATACTAATATGTGTATATAAACATGTACTGCTTTAGCTATGTAAAGGAGCCTTAAAGCAAATGAACCAATATTTATTCTAACAGAACAGTGTAAGGGAGACCAACCATAAAACTGAATTAGAAATACATTTGTCCACCAAACTGATACATTTTGACTATGGCATCTTTCCTAAGGCATTCCAAACAGAAATCCTGCAAGGAAATACAGGGAGATGTAGAACTGCATTGTCAAAATCCAGTCTCTTTTTCCACGACCAGCATTGTATAAATGAGGAGAGGGGAAGTATCAAATACGATCATTTACTTTGCCTTTGGGTTGGGTTTTTTCCCAACATTTCTTACATTAGGAAAAAAAAAATTCATTAAGTCAACATAATGTGCTTAATGTTTATGCACTTTGATATAATAGTAATTACTTAGTAAGGACAGAACCCTATTAAATGTTTTAGGCTTCAGTCTGTGGGCTTGAGTGCACAGGAAGCACTCTGATGATAGACCACTTAAAGCCTCTCTGGCATACACTTCAAAACCAGGGTTCAAAAACTTTAAAGCACAGTTCTGCATGTACATGCTTGACTCCTAACAAAACTTCTTATTTAAATAAAGAGGGCCAGAGATTTAGGATGACAGATATTTACTACTGCTAATCATTCTCCATCATGCTACTCAGAAGTTGCAGGCATAATATGTATGTAATGCTATGAGATTTAAGGGAGCAGTATGTGGATCCCAGGACCCTAGATCACAGTTTAAATTCAGCATGTTAGCCCTAACGATTTCAATCATTCAGCATTTTTGGTGTTCCTTAGTTCATGTATTTTAAATCCATATCCATGTATTGCCAGAGATGCTGGAGATGCAGCAGCCACAATTTCTTTTCCCCTTTTCAGAAACAGGTATCCCTTACAGAAGATCAATGCAATATTCAATGCTAAAAACAAGATCATAAAATCACAGAATGACAGGGGTTGGAAGGGACCTCTGGAGATCATTTAGTCCAACCCCCCTGCCAGAGCAGAACACCCAGGGCATGCCACTGAAAAATTTACCTTTATATTCAGAGTACCTCAAACAAATACTTGTATTCTGAGAGGATCTATACAGCTAAACTCACTAGTTCCTCTTGTAAAGTAGTGTTGAGATTTTGCTGTGGATCTAAACTACGAAGTTTTCTGAAAAAAGGAAATATTCCACCCAGCTGCAAAAAAGAAATGTGCAGAGTATGAGCCAAATGAAGATTAAAACCAAAACACCAATCTCCAAGAAATCAATTCCATCTGAAGTGTTTCAGCCTGAAGACAGACCAGCTGAGCTAACAGTGAAGGAAGGAAATAAGCCTGACTTTTTTTTTTCATCTATTTTTCAACTTTAAGCAAATACTAAAAAGAATTAAAAATATAATAATAATCAAAAAAACAACCACATAAACACACATACACCAAAACACCCCACACCAAACCCAACAATCCAATAAACAAACCCAAAGCAGTAAGAATTGGCAAAGCCAGGCTGCAGGGTAGAGCCAGCTCCCAGTCACACAGACAGGGTAGCAAAGGACTCTGGGCTGCAACTGTTGTGCAGCTCCCATAACTGTAGTGTAACTGGCACTGCACTGAGCTCAGAGTGCCTGGCATATGTCTAAGCAACTTTCCAAGGAGCACAACTGATTAAAAAGGTATTTTCACAGGCTTTTTTTGAATTTGGAACAGGGTTTTGGATAATTGCTCCACAAGCTATAAAAGAAAGGGACTGCAAAAAAGGAGCAGTCGTTTTGCACAGGAAGCAATATTGTAGGAAAAGGCAACAGTGAAGAACAGTTAATTTGACCTGAGCTGATGAGGTCAATGTTTTAGAAGAAATAGCTCCACATAACATAAAATTATTTCCCATTAGAATAATACTGCAAGTGCAAGGCTGCACAAAATCCATTCCCTAACACTTGTTATGCTCAGCTTAGTGGCAATCTGCATTCCTGAGGCGTCCTAGACATCCTGTGTCTGACACAGATCCATGCTTCTGAAATATTGATTCCCTCCTGCAAGCTCTGTCTGCTTCAGAGAGCACGTGGCTCTCCCCAGCGTTCAGCCACTGACAGCCTGAAACTACAAGAACTCAAATCAAATGCTGGTACAACACTGAGACTTGTAGCAAGACCTTGGGACTGATGAAGCCTGCACGAGACTCAGCACTAATATTTCTATTAATAAATATTCCCACTGCTATTAAGAAAACAAAAGTCCTGATAGAAATCATACAAGGATGCATTAGATCAGTTTGGAAGTGTTTGGGTGTATAAAATGCAAAAAGGCAAACTGTCCCAAGTGGCAGCAAGCCAGAGGTCACCCCTGTTGTTTCCCTGTCTATTTGGGCAATCCACTTAGAAGCAATTGAGTTTTTAACTACATGAAATGACTTGAAGAATACCATCACTAGAGGCTAAGTCTCCTGGGAGGCTGAGGGGAAGGAGCAGAGAAACATCAGAAAACTGGAAGGAACAGAAAAAAGACAAGGCAGCCTAAACTATGATGCAGCTGGACCAGTCCAGAGCATTCAAATCTTACACAAAGATGTAACTAGCCAGGCTGCAGGCTCAAAGGTTTGTATGGTCCCAGTTCAGTGAATTAAAGAGAAGTTTTAAACACATCCACACTTCTAGGTGGTTTTAACCACAACTGTAATGAAAAGCACAGACCTACAAGCACCAAAAGGCTCCTACAGTCCTGTAAACACCAGAGTCAAAAAGAAAACCAAATTACTGTAACAAAATTAATTCCTGCTGCATTTGCAAACTGCCATTCACATGCAGTGCATACAAGCACCTCTTTTACATGTTAAAATAAGCCATCTCCCAACCAGAAATGGTCACTATATTCAGCAAGAGGCAGAACAGTTCCATTGCCAGACCTTAAGATTTGTTTTGCACACTCTGATAAGTCCTAGAAATGCCAGAAACATCATTTCCTACAACCTTTGCTCTTTTTGGCAGCTACTAAAATCTGAAGTACAAGCATTGAGGAAACAGTATTTTTAGCACTTCTGCAACAAGATTGCTAGTTTCTTTTGTAGCTTTCTTCTGATTTGAGATTAGATTTAATAAGACTGTTTTAAATATTCAGATAAACTGAAAGCTTTATCTTTTTTTCAATCTGATAAGCATGATTAACAGGCAAGTCTTGAAGAACTTTCTTCCCCACTTACAGAGGTAAATCAAATTGAATAGGAAGTGCACAGAAGATAAAATTTACTGAAATAAAATTCAAAAGCTAATGAGCAGACTGAAGAAAATAAAAAACCAAACACACAAAACCCACAAGAAAACCCAAACCACAACAACAACAAAATGCAAACAGCTTTCACTTGAATGGAGAAAAAAAAAAAGCCCATTTATCAAAAAGCAAAGTGCAGGAGACCCTTGTCCCCAGGAGCTACTTGTCTGTCTTGTGCTATAGGGGATGCTCTTGCTTAGCTTACAAGTGAAAGAGGCTCCCCTCCTCCCCCTGCACACCAACTCCACAGCACTAACATCACACCTCAAATGAGCCAACTTCCCTGAGCACTGCCCAGGAGACTAGAATGGGCATGCCTCTGAGTTCAGAAACCCAGGAACAGGTCTGATTATCAGTCAGGCTGAAGAACATCTCTGACCAAGATCATCCCAGAAAACACCACTCATGTTCAAGCTGAAAAGAAAATACAGATTGGCCTGACTGGCTTTCTTTTTACAGCCTTTGTGTACACAGGCTCTGGATTAGTCAGCATCTCAGCTTGCTCTGTCTGGATCTCCTGCTTTTGAAACTGAATTAAGGAGAACACCCAGCAGAAAAGGCCAGTGGCCAAACTATCAGGAAAAAAATAAAAGCCCAGGGGAAGGATGTATGTAGAGATGCAATGAAACTCTTACCAGTGCTGCTGAAACTACAGTGAGCACCACCCAGACTCCTCACAGAAACCACACTCAGGTCACACAACTGCTGAGCCAAGCAGAGCCTTCATCAGAACTGTATTTTTGGGCAGTGCTCCCCTAGAGCTGCCCACTCCAATGTTAAGTAGTGTGAACCCATGGCTCAGACAGGAGCAAAGCTACAGCAGCCACCCAGCACTGACTACACCTACTCCAAGTGCTCACCTTGGGGAGATAAATGGACTGAGCATCTCACGTCTTTAGTAAAAACACCCAACCTGGAAAAATCAGCATGTCTGAAGTAAATTACAGATTCACAGATATTAGGGGTTGGAAGGGACCTAGAAGATCATCTAGTCCAACCCCCCTGCCTGAGCTGGGTCACCTAGACCAAGTCACCCAGGAATGAGATCCAGGCGGGTCTTAAGTGTCTCCAGAGATGGAGAGGTGAGAGTTCACCTGATGCTGTCTCTTAGAACAGACTGTCACCCACCCCAAATCATCTACAACAAGCAATATTGCTTCTTACAAAAAAATAACTGCTCTGACCCAAAAGATTTGCATTTGAGTACAGTAACTTCCCAAGAGGCATCTCAGTCCTAATCTGGAAACATCAAGCACTAGAGATTTCATTGCAGTCCAGAGTCAATTTTAAGTGAGGCCAATTAACCAGTGGAACACTGTGAACTGTAGGTTTTATTTGTGCCTTCAGCTCCTATTTAGACCCTATTTGTTTAACAAAGGTTACTGGTTCTTGCTACATTTACTGCTGCCCAGTTCAGATTTGGCATGTTTTGTGTTAGGGAGGTATGTACTGTAAACTGAGTCAGATCTTAACCTCCTCTGCAACTAGAGGCAAAACACAGTACAAAGCATATCTTGCTGCCTTTGAATAGACCTTTGAATGCAGCTCCTCTTTGCTTTCTGATTTTTTTTGCAATCAAACTCTTGGCAGAAGTCTTCAGTCCCTGAGTGTTCCCAATGCTGCATTCAGAAGGAAAAGTCCTCTCCTATTATTGTTGCACTGCTCACATACTGAAACCCTCCCACACACACACACATGCTGTGGCTAAGGGTCAAACTGGTTTATTTGTTTCACTAAACTTCCAAATCCTCTTCACAGAGCCTGTTATTTCCTCTGCTATTTATAATTTTACATTTAACCATATTAAACCCCATTTCATTCAAATGAGGCCAGCTTGTCAAAGCAGCCCTGGAAACTGCCAGCTTGCATGTCAGCCCTGGAGATTTCACATCTGCTTCCCAACACTGAGCTGTGTCCCAGCAGAACACCCACTGAAACACTCCCTCCCATGCTCTGCTAACCAACAACCACCTCAGGAATTCCATGCTGCCACGTTCATTCTCTCACTGGGCAGAATCTCAATAATTGGTATTATTGTCTAATGTGATTTTTATATCATTCTAAGACTCAATGTCATATCATAACTAAATCAAGCAGTCTATAAAGAAAATATGGAAACATTCACCTTCAAGAAAACCTGTTATTTTATCAATGCAAAATCTGTTTTGCTTGATGTAATCTTTTTTCCATAAATAACAGCCATCAACTTCAAATATTCCTATGCTTAACTTCACTGTTAACTATACTTATTCTTAATATTTTTAAGGTGTTCTTTTTTAATCTAGGACAGCCAGGGGTTGGTTAGTTGATCAAGATAGAATTCTGTTCAAATTTTTTTTCATCAGAACAATGAACATTTTCTGTCCATTAGCTTTTCTACACAAACAGAAATAGTCTCAGAAAGCTCATCAATGTCCCCCCAACTCAGATTTTAGAAGAAAAAGGAAGAAGATACAAATTATACTACAGGAAAACAAGAACATCCACACAACTCTGCAAAAGATGACATCATTTTTGCAAAAATAAGCTGCTAATGTTTCTAACGTTATCCCTCCAGGAGTTCACAACGAGCACAGATATTCCTAACAAAATTAACTGATTAATTTATGGGAGATTAGTTTAATGCAAAGGTTTTTGCTTTGCTGACATCCTGGAGGGTAGAAAGTGATGGTTATTATCAAGGCACTTTATACTCTCAAAGTATAAAAAAAAAGTGCAGAGCTTTCAAACAAAAGAGGAAATCTGTAAGGTGCAAAAAGGATCAGGAGCTCATGCTCCCACCTCTGGCCACCCCCCTCCCCTTTACATCTTGACATTTCCACACACAGCCTGTGCACCAGGTTGTGACAAAGAACAGGAATGCTGACAGGGTTTCAGCTGTCACCACAGCAGTAACACATTTGCAAAAATACCTGTCGCTTCCTAGAGCTCAGTAACGAGGTCAATTGCATCAACCGCTCAAGCATCATCTTCTGAATTCACCATTCCACACTCTCAGATTATTCCACAGCTTAAAGTAAATCTGAGAAAAAGTGCAACTCAGTCCTGAACTTCCAAAATTGGTACATGAATGAGACAAAATAATTCCAGGACACCACAACTCTGCAGGGAAAGTGGCATAGCTTGTTTTTTCACAGCTATGCAATGAAGATATTTCATATATTCCAACTAGCAGAAAGATTAAATTCTTCAATTAATTCCTAATTAATAGGAAGAGTATTTAATCTAACATGCAATTCCAGTTTAAATAACCTCTAAATTCCATATTTAGGAGATTCCTTAGTCTTTTGAAAGGCATTTAACAGATGAAAAATTTAACAGAAAAAAACATTTAAGAGAAAAAAACCACACAAAAAACACACCACCCAAAAAAACCCCAAAACAAACAAAAAAACCCCACCCAAAACAGCACAACAAACCAAGCACACCACGACACCAAGCAACTCTTACCATTTTGATGCCAGTGGAGAATGTGACTGGTTTGACAGGTTTGGGTTTTTCCACTTGCATTTCTAGCTGGGTAGATCTGTCCTTATGCTGAGCTAAAAGCAGTGAAGCAGGAAGAGTGGAGCTCTCCTGTAAACACACAAGGAACAAATGTGAATGCTAAACCAAAACAAGTATTAATTAACAAGTATTAATTAACACTGCATAGCCTTCACAGTGGCAAGCTGTGTCTGGAAGGCCATCAGGAGCAGAGTGGCACAACACTGGAGATCCTCCCCATGAGAAACTGCTCTGCTGAAAACGATCATTTTCAGTAATAAGAAAAAGCTGCAGCAAGCCCATAAATCACAGTAACCTGCAAACAACCATTTTTATGGAATCCACATTAAAGACAACCTAACAGGCTCCTTATTCCAACTGGCCAGCGTAACTATATTTATTAAAATTAATTTTAAAAAAAATTAGAACTTAATCAGAGAAGGAATAATAGCAAGTAGTATAACTTGGATCAGATGTTTATCTAAGACACATTCTTTCTACCAATGAACTCAGACCAGTTTGAAATTGTTTCCCATTAGATTTCACCTGAGGCCGTTTGGAAACGATCCTTGCTCTGCTCTGCACAATGGCACTATTGTGAGTGCAACCAACAGCATATTTATTTTCTCCTTAGCCAACTTATTTTTAGGGAAGCCAGCCAATTTGGAAAAATATATATATGTATAAAAAAATAGTAAAATGAATAGTTAAGCAAATGAACTACTTGAACTCTCAGAACAGAATTATTATTATTAACATACATATATGGAACTGCATTCTTGAGAGAGTCAGAAACTTATTGGCCAAGTAATTTTCTAATAAACAAATGTAACTATCCCCAAGCACAGCAAAATCCTTCAGACTTTCTCACCAGAATGACCTTGAAGTTGAGTGCAGGGCTTTAGCTGTACTCTTCCCAGACTGTTCTAGCACAGTATTTTATTCCTACAGTGCTCAAACCTCTCTTCTGTTTAATGGAACCAAGCAAATACTGAGCTATGAACCATATTTGTTCCTCACAAAACCAAATAAACTTTAATAAACTGGACTGTGATTTTTTTTTTCTTTACTCATTCAGTTCAGGGTAAGATGTTGGCAGTGTTTAATGCAGCAAGATGCTTTGCTCTTCATGGTATCCTAGAGAAGTCTGAAGCAATCAGGAAGAGCAGTCAAGTTCTACACTGACTTTTCAAATCCCTCTCCAGCCCTCTTCCCTCTCTATTTTTTTCTTACACTCACTCTGTTGTATGACTGGACTGTAAATGCTAAAAGCAGAAAAATCTCACCTGACAAGACAGGGTCACAAATACAATTATGGCACATGATGCAAATCACCAGGAGGACAGGAGGGGTTAAAAACCTCAACTGTAACAATAAGAGTTGTCTGATTTCTGCACAACTGGGAGAAGTTTTGGCCCATGAATGCTCTAGTTTACAGTCTGCACCTTCAACACGTGCCTGTGACCATCATGCAGATGTTAGCTGTCAGAGTTTAAGGTTGTTAGGTTCTGATAATCATCAGATTTAATAACTGGGGGAGAAGGGAAGAGAGGGAAGTGTTCTTAGGTTTGTTTTGCCCTCATATTCCTTAAACGTTCACTGCATTTCTAAAACAGTGCCCGAAAGAAGCCAACTCTGCCACCAGTTCTCAAGAATTCTCACAATGGCTGGTAACCAGATTACACAACTGTGGGAAACCCACACTGTGCCAGCAAGTCATCACCTACCTCTGATTGTTTGTCCCTTTGAATATGCCCACAGCCCTTCTGTTAACTATTAACACACGGGAAAGGTCCAGCTCTGTAAGCATTTCTCCATAGCAGCAACCTTCTGGGTGGGAAAAACTAACACCATGAACAAAGCTAGTTACATCTAACAGTTTCTGAAAGACTTGGTTCAAAACTCTGAGGTTCTGGTGAAAATGAGGACACTTGATGACTTTAAGGCACCTTGTCCTTTGCTTGATTCCAAACTGTGCCAAGACCCTGGGAAAACCTGCCTCTTTGCCATGTGTTACCAGGCCATTTTGCTCATGCCCAGGCACTGTGGGCTCTGGCAGAGGTAAGGACAAGTCCCAGGACACAGAAGGCATCTAAAGGCAGATCTGTAATCCTCTGTATACAGGTGAGAGATCTTCTAGAGTAAATAAAGGAAGTGCTTGAATGTTTTACTGATTAGCCAAGTCTAGAAGGTAATGGGGAGAAAACAAACAAACCCCACAAACAAAAAGCCACACACAACCTGGAATAAAACACACACACCTTTTCCATTAATATGTAAAATGCATTGGAGAGTAGAAGCCTAAATTCCAACACAGTGTTGTGCTTCCAAAAGAAGAGGTTTTACCGTTGAGAGGCCACTTTCAATGAAGGCAACACAGAATCTGCCTAATTTAGCACCAGGAGGCAAAACAGGCAACAGGTACCAGCCTAAGCAAAGCACCCAATTGCTTCTCCAGCAGCCTGAGCTGCCTGTGATGCCTGCTCACCTCTCCAGCAAGTGACACTGGCCCTCCCCTCCCTGCTCCCTGGTGGATGGGCTCATGGAGCCTCAGTCCCACTCCTTTCTTCCTGAGTTGCTGTGCTCCTGACTGACCAGGAACAAGAGCCTGCTGCTTAACATTTGAAATACCAAACATTTCTGTGCCACTTCCCTGACTCTGGACTACCTCAGTTAGCAGCTCTTGATAGATGGGACAGCATTCTCCTACTTTTTTGTAAAGAACCAAGACTTTACTCAATACAAAAATACCATAAGTAATAGGAAACTGAATCTCCTCACTCTAGCATTTAAGCACCAAAGGTAAAATTCTTTTATTGGAAGCTTCCCACCTTCCTCCTCACTCACAATCCTGACTCGTCAGGAGTTTTGCCACTGCTGTCACTGCAGCCAGAACTTAATCCTTGCTTGTTTTGCACAGTACCAGCAACCATAGATAAAAGACCTTTTTTTAAATGTAATTATTTATGCTGCTACTGCTTATGCTTTGGTATTTGGTTTATTTTTCAATTAAGTTTTACTTTTGATCAGTTTCATTTTCAGATTTGCAGCACAGCATTAGAGGGATTTCATAGACCATAGGAAATGTTTATTTGTTTAACAGCTGCTGGTTTTCCAGAGACTTTGTAAGTCATTATACAAACACTTCAGTGCTGGTTTTATAAACCTTTAATATCACAAAAGTTTTGGCCCAAATTTAAGTTGACAGTGCCCCACCATAAACAGACACACAACTTAATATTGCCTAGTTTACTTCCTCAGCCTTTAAAAATCACCTTTCTGTTTTTTCAGAATACTAAGATATGTTTTAATAGCAATACATATGCAATCATAGTTAAAAATATCAATTTTGGTTAAGTTCTAAGGATTATTTATAACCATTTTTTAAAGGATTTTTCAAGCCTATTTCAACTGAAAAAAAATTTCACTTGAAATAGGTTTCCAGTAAAACCCACTGCTGTGTAAAAAAATAAACACACACACACCCCACCACTGGTCTTTATTAAGTTGAGTGTTTTAGTACAGGATTGAAATAAGTTGGAAACCAGTTAAAAAATCCTTATTCTGAGACATTAAATTCAAGCTCATAGTGGAGTGTCTATTAATTGATCCACTACTCAAACTATTCCTAATTATGTGGGCTATGAGTAGTTTTATATCAAGAAAAAGCTGCTGGATGCAAACTTAGGGATTTGAGGGATTTAAAAAAAAAAAAAACAACACCTTTCTCATCTCTGCTTGTGTCCACAAAAAATGAAACATCAGCTCCTTTCATCAAAACCAACGACAGGTTGACAGGACTCCTGGCTTAGCTAAACACAACTCTTCAGGAAGCCCTGAATCTCTTAAATTGCACATCAGTGTTCTCTCTTCACGCCAGAGCCTTCTGCATTTGTCCAAAAAGGAACTCTACTTTTCCAAGAAAAGCAACTGGATCTTGCCTAAGAACCAAGATGACAAAGCAGGAATTAGTGTTATATTGAGATAAAATGAAATAAATTCTGATTTAGATCTGCCAAGCAATTTTAAACCACACTGGCACAGCCACACACGTATGTGAGCATACTTGTCTTTTCTAATTTCCTTCAAGATTACACACTGACTGTTCTCATGAGTGTTAGGGGGGAGAGGAAAAAAAGAAACCCAAACACCACAAACACCACCAAAAAATGGATAGAACCAGGAAAACAGTCATCTTCAAATACTCAAAAATCCTTTGCACTTGTCTTTGGTACAGTATTATCCAGGATTAATTTTCTGTTGCAACAACCAAGAACGTTTTCCTAGAATTAATTTCTAACCAGCACTGGACATTCTGGACAGCAAGTCTCATTAAGTCTATGAATCCCAGCAGCACTCTTCTTCCCAGTCCTTGGATGGCCAAAACCAGAGCTGTTTGTAACGGGTGAACAGTGAGACAGCAGAACATCTGAACAGTAGGTGAGAGAATAACACAAAACATGCAAGACAGGAAAGGGGCAGATATATGAATTCCACACAGTTAACCATGTTAGAGGTGAATATCCATGCACTTGCTGTTTGCTCTGCTCTAGAGCATCCACAGCCTCTACTTTTCTTACTCACCAGATCATCCAAAAGTGCTTGCTTGTTTTTCCTTTTCAACATCTGCTGCATTTGTTCTTCTTTCTGTATGAGCAGCCGCTTCTGTTCGTCTTCCTGTCTCTGGACCTCTAAAGCTTCCTCCAGCTCTTCCTGCTCCCGCAGCTGAAATGGGAATCAGACTCCCTGCAACCTTCCTCCTGGGGCAGCCAGAGCTCACACACAGCTCCACTTCCCACCACAGGACCTTGGACAGACCAAGCAATTGGAAAGCAGCCAAATTCTACCTTTTAAGGTAGGATTTCATAATAAAATGTAAGGTGATTACAGATGATGATTCCACCTCCTCTTACTGATCAGTGCACAGTTAGATTTGGTTTTCCTTGCTGCTCTCTGAGGTAGGAATTAACCATCTGAGTATTGGATCTTTCAATGACAACAGGTTTTCTTTACAGCTTCACTCTAAAATGAACCTCTCTTTGTTCCCACACATCCTACTTCTCAGATGACTGAAAATACAATCTCAAAACACTGTTCCCAATCAGAATCCCCATCAGCTGCATCTTCCCTACAAAGTACACTGTGTGATTATCAGTGGTACAGAAGAAAAAATAAGGAATTACAAATTGTATGTTAAGATGCCACATGTACCTAAAATGATTAATTTTTCCCATTACCTGGATTGCAGTTGTGATATGAGATGAAAAGATATTACTAGGAAGAAGTGACTAGTTTTTGTTTCAGGATTTAACTTCTTGAGAATTCTTTACCTAAGATGTAAGCTATTAAAGAATCCATATTTAAAAATCACAGTGAAAGGTAAAAGAAAAAAGGAAAAAAAAAAAAAAGAGAAAGAATAAAAGGGCTCAGAAATGGGCTAAAACAAGAGTATTAAACAATTTTATCCATAAGAGTCAAAAGAGAATCAAAGGAACATCAGTTTGGTTGCAAGAAGGTACAGGACATGACACAGGAAACATCATCCAGATCTTCCCCTCCAAAAATACTAAAGCAAAGGGAGATTCAGTAAAAACAGAGAGATAATTAAATTTTTATACAACTTTAATGGATGATACTCTGACTCAGCAAAACGTCACTGGAGCCAAGAGCTTAGTAAAATTTGTTTTTATCATAAAGCACAGGCCAGAGTATGCTGAAAAACATCACTTTAAAAGGCAGATCACACCAATGGGTGCCAGTGAGGCCCAATTGCTCCTGGATCCAAGAGTTGACAGATCTCATCATCTGCCACCAAGTCAACAGAAGCTGCTTTCATTTTGGAACCAGCAGTGACACTGGTAAAAAGCTGGTCACCAACCAGCAACCACCTGAAACTGGATTCTCTTTGTTTTCTCCTTTCATTAAATACAAACAAGAAATACCCAAGTTGCTGATTTGAGGGTTTTTTTTCTGAGATTAAGGGATCTAGTTAGTTCAGTCAACAGAACTGAATAACCCAGGATCTTTAAGACATTCCAAGCCTCTTCCATATTTGTGTCTAAGACTAGATGGAATTTGCACTGAAACAGAAGAAAACTGGTAGGGGATTGCTGACAAGACCTACTCTGAAGAACTAGACCAGAAAAATTACAGTAAGAAAAAAGTGAACTGATGTACAAATGTAAACCAGATCAGAATAGAGGAAAAAAGGAAGAATTATCACAAGTCAGATCAAATTCCTTCTGAAAGGAAGACCAAATAAAACAGAAAAGAGACAAGTTCAATAGGCAGAGAGGGCTTTCTCAAGCTTAAAGATAATCTAGGCACAGACCCAACATCTAAACAAATAAAGACAATCACCATGAAGCCTGAAGTAAACTCAAGATGACAAGTGGAAGAAGTAAACAGAAAGTATAATAATGTTTTGCCACATTCAAGGAAGGACAATCAAGAAAAACACATTCACATCACAGGGTTCAGACTAAACTATTTCAAGACTGGACAAAGCAGCAAATGAAATTAAACATCCAGTCACAAAGTAGGAAGTGACAATGACTGGAGAACAGCAGATATTTAAGGAAGAAGGCACATTTGAGAAAACTAGTTTACTCAGAGTGCAAGACCTTAAATGTATATATAAAAATATATACATAATATAGATATATAGATAGATACACATCAACTTACAATAACAAGAACCCCCTCCCCAAGAGTTCTTCACCTTTTTATCCAAACTTGTCTACTTAAATATTTTCTCTGCGTGGTCCAGCATCAAACCTACAGATCTAACAGGGGTTAGTACATGAGTAGCAAGGTCATTAGAACTGCCTACACAGAGGAAAAATACAGTTTGTGTTGACAGAAGAACAGCAGTTATTCAAATCCTGAACTGACTGGCCCAGCAACTTAGCATTTTGATTTGTAAGAAAGAATGAGACTCATGAGGACAGAAGCAGCACAAGTGGCATCAAAGAAACTTACAAAGCAATGGATTTGGAGACACTAATTCTCCAGTCAGAAACCAGAGATAAAATACTTGATTACTGCTGATTTTTACCCTCCTCTATGACACTGTTACAAGGGAACAGCCTCAGGATCACGCTGATGTGTTTCCAGTAGAGATAGGAAATCACTGTTCTTTTACAAGAAGCTGCTAAGATCTCAGCTACAATACTGCAATCAGTTCTGGTTCTTCTGCTTGTCAAACACCAATTCAAACTGGAAGAGGCAAAGGGTAACAAAAACACAAAGAAGGACCAATACTATGTATAATCCTCAGAAATAAACTAATACAGTGGACAGAAAAAATCATGTCAGTCCAAGAATGAAAGGACAATTACTGACCTTAAGAAGTTTAGGTGAGAAATCAGGACATCTTTTATCATTTATGGAGAAAAGACATTCCAAAACCTGCCAAGAAGAGCTGGGGGGAGAAAGCACCCTTTCAGCTTTTGGGGAAGGGATACATTTATGGGCAAGATCCTGAAGTCTTTGTAACAGTGACCGCATCAAGTCTAATGTTATGTGCAATTGTTGAAAAGTAAACACTGACTGTTTCAAATGCTGAAAAAGAAAGAAAGAAAAAAGAAAAATCCCCAGAACTCTACAAAGTCAGGCTTGCCCAGCTTCCAGCAGACAGTCTCTAACACAGGAAAACCATACAGTGCAGAGGGCAGAAGGCCCAGGGGGCTTGGGTGGGTACTGAGGGTTATTGTGCTGCTCGGGTGATCACCCAGCTAACACAGGGGCTGTCTGTGAGTCACTTGCAGTGATGAAAGGTGGGCTGTGGGCAAAGCCACTATCCTCATGGTGACCCTAGAGCTTGTACCTGCATTGTAAAATAAGATATGTAGCCAAAGATTTGGCAGGTCTCTTCAAGCTCTGAAGCATAGGATATTGCACAGTGTCAGCGACAGGATAACAGATCAGAGATGGACCCCTAGGGAAATTTCCTTGCCTTTAAAAGGAAGAGGTTCAAACAAACATTTTTCAGATTCCAATCTCCTCCTGTGAAATCCTAGAGCTAAAGAAATCGCTGGGAGTTTTGCCACAGACTTCAGGGGAGTGAGGATTTCACCCCTACTGATTTGAAAGCAAGTCCTCAGTGCAACTGGAATACAAACACAAAACCTTGTTATGTCACACTCTGGGCAGACATTTTCCTTCAAGAACTGATAACAATGTGTATTTTTATACTGAAAAAATATTTAACAGATTAAACTTTTCTTACAGAAAGAAATGCTTGCAAGTTTATTTTTAAAAAACAGAATTATATCCAAGCTGTATTTTAATGAATGAATCTTCAAAGAACCATGTTTTACATACAGATCATGTACACAGTCCTCCTGATGTTATTGTTATCAGCTCTTGAACTAAAGTTTTAATGTTTGTTTCAACATCTTTCATTTTAAATTTTGCATAAACCAGACCTATGCTTTCCCTCAATTTTACAGTTCTCTCCTGGGAGCTTCATAATGTCTGTGTCTGGATTCCTTTTTTCCTTTGGATGAGAAAGGAATGATTGTCCTGCTACAGGAATGAACTTGGTCTCTCCTGGATATTGTCCAACGGCACTGCCAGCACACATGGGGTGGTGATGTATTGGATGCAGCTTCACTGCCTGTCCTTCTCTTCAAGCCCTTCCCAAAATAAAGCATAACTACATTTCAACTATCAATTTAATCTCTTCACACAGCACTGAAGATCAGCATCACAGAACATCAGTGTACTACAGCTTTTGAAGACAAAAAGCTACACAGTGCCTTCAGCTTTGACTTTTAAGACATTACCTTGAAATTCCTTTATTTCTTTAACTACTGAATAAAAATTTTAGGGGTAAAAAAAGTTAACTAACCAGTTTTAACTTATTTTTCTGAATGACTTCTTTGTTATCCTTCTGGTACAGTTCCATTTTCCTTTTGGTATTCTCCAAATCCACATTGTTGGTCAAGTTAAATACTGCATAAATATTAGAAAGACAGAAAGAGAAAGTATTAAGTTGGCATATGTGACAGAAATGCTACTCATGCTCTCTATCACTTCTACCACCAGATATAAATACCCCAATAGCAGAATTTATTTAAATATGTCCTATAAAGCAAGATGCAACCTGCTAAATCACTGCAATATTTAATAGAAGTCAGCAGAATTCCTTTAGGTTTAATACTTGTGTAGAACATGAAAATTTAAGTCTTGGATACTGGTTTGTGATACTGATACACATGAATACTCAGAATATCACTCATAAAACAATGACCATTTCAAGTAGCAGTTTCAGCTAAGAACACAGTGATTCCTGTAAAATTAGACTAAAAACATAAGACAAGGTTAGAAATGAAGTCCTTCCATTTCATTAGTTTATCTAATACACAAAGACTGAATTCTCAGGCACACAAAAAACTTTTATATTACTTGATAATTTAAAAGGCACCCATGTATGATTACCTTTATTAGGAGGATTCTGCAGATGCATCCAGATTAATATGACATTAATATGACTCAAATGACATTCTTTTGATGTTTTTTGGTAGCAACAGACTATATCCCACACAATTATGAGCAAGCAGGGTAAGCCAACAAGCCCCATAGCTCAGCACAACATTCCCAATTATCTACACATGGCACAGAAGACACCTCAAGAAATGGAAGTTTCTATAATCAACAGCTTGAAAGATGTAGATGGTTTGGATGATTAGTAATGTGATACCATGTCTGAGCCTTTCACCTCTAGGTCACTGGTTCAGTTGTGGGTCAAGTGAATTCCAACCCAAAGCCATTATCACTGGGAAGTCACTTGGTGATCTCCATCAAGAGTGGATGCTGGGCTCCTGCTGGTGGCCTTAAAGCTAACATGGCAGAAATGAGCTTTAAGGAGGGTTCTAGATAAACCCAGCCATGAAATAGCCTAGACTGGAAACATCAGTTGAAGTAGAAGTCAAAGCAGGGAGCAAATGAGGGCAAGAAGAGGAAACAGGGAAGGTCCAAAATGCTAGAGTTGAGATACTCAGTTCCACAAACACAGCCACACAGCAGCTCACTACTGCCAAAAAGGGGCAGTCCTGCTCTTAGGTCCCTCTTCCCAGGCACAGGTCTCCCCCTTTCCCCCTGCTCTGACTTCAGAACTCCCTGGATGCTTTGCAGCGTCAACAGAAACCCTGCAGTAATCTGAACTGGCTCAACAAAGGGGTCAGGAGAGTGCCAGAGACAGTGCAAGGGAAGGGACAGACAGGTACAGATGGGAACAGAGCTGCTCTCCAGGAGTACTGACCACCACAGGAGCTTCTTCTTACCAAATGCATTCTGTCCTTCCCTGGACTGCAGCAAAAAGGCCAAGGCAAGATACAGCTGGAGAAATTCCTAACCTTAAACAAGCAAATAAAATGTTGTATTTAATTTTTCTCCTCTTTCCCAAATAATGAGGACTGTGGGGAGGACTGACAGTTTAATTCAGACTGGCTCCTGAATCAGCTGAACTCTCCCACACTGACCCCACCAGCCTCACTTCAGAAGTGACCTGAGATTCAGGCCAGTTTTGTGGTTTAAGCATTTGATTGGGAATCAAAACGTGGGTTCAACTCTCAACTTTGTTACTGCTCCTGAGCCAGAGGACTCCCACTGGTAATACCCAGGAGCAGGGGAATAAAGCTTCCTTTCTCCTATGCATGGGCTGCTCTGTCTCCTTACTATACACAGAATACTTATTCTGTAGTCTTGACCTCACCTCAGGTGGAACTTCTGGGCACTGCTATAACCCAAATAAGCCCTTCAAAGTTCAACTCTTGGTTTTTTGGAAGCAAGTTACCCATTTCAAATGCTTTGTGTTTTTTCCCCTCTCCAAAAGGCACAACAACATTTTCCAATTTCATATTGCAACACACACACACTTTCTGCAGCAGCATTTCCTTAATAAACCACATTATTTTAGTCAGTATTTTTAGTATTTCAATGGTAATTTGACCTCGAACTTCAGTTCCCTGCTGACAAGCAGCTTAATATTTGAGTATTACAGCAGAGAAGAACTGTCATGTGAAAGTGCTGGCATACAATCAGACCAGGGCTCTGCAATGACAGCAGCTGCATGGGAATGTCAGCACTTCCTACAACTTAAATCCACACACCAGCTCTCTAACTCTTCAATGACGACACGAGGAAGAAATAGCACATGAGACATGCTGTGCTAGCAGGATGCTCAGATGCCACCTTCAGGTGCAAGAAGAGAGAGATGCCAAATGTCTTTGAGCTCCTGAACCATTTCTCTAAAAATAATACAGCAATAAACTGGTCATTTAGGTTTTGTAACTATTGCTGCTTGAAATGGTCAGTGGTTTGGTTTTTGTTTTTCCTTTCTCAGCTTTAACAGAACCAACTAGTCACAGTCTAGGTTTGTAAAACAAAAAACATGTCAAACTCATACTGGGAAAAGTAGCCAAATTATAGTATTTGCAGGTCCTGCCTCTATTTTTAACAACTTACTAAAACCAGGTTTATTTTGCTGCTTGATATGAAGGAACATTCCCATGTAAGAAAGACAATTCTGCACCAGTGTTTAAGAAATCTTCAATATCCATCTGCACAGCCACCTCAAATGCCCACTGCTCTCCTTGCAGCAAGGTGAAAGGATTTATTTTCCCTCCTGTTTTCCTGCTGTGGCTGGAACTAAATCACAGGTAAAACCTTCTCAATGGTCAGATCTGTTCATACTATGATGATTCTGCTCTGTCAGTCTCACTCCACTCTTTTTTTTTGGGGGGGATATGATAGGACACCAGCAATCAGAAAGAATTTTGTACTTCCAGCATGCTCCAAGGCCAGAGCAGATTTCTCCCAATGAATGTTGATTCAGTCATGGTTACCAGTGGCCAACCTGAGAGCCAAAACATCTTCCAATGTATTTTCTAATATAAATTTAATGAACTTCAAATGTCTTTTTACCAATATTCAGAGAATATAAATTCTCAGCATTGTATCTTCACAATTACAAGTCCATTTTGTAAGGGACATTAGGCCACCAAAAAATAATTAAATTTTTTTTTCCTTTTCTCCCCTGCCCCCTCCACAAATTACCTGGCATTTTAAATATTAAATCAAAGAAAACATTTAAAAATATGAAATCAAAGATGACAGTCACTAATATACTTAAGATCTTTTACACAGCTAGATTTACACAGTGATATTTTTTGTTTGGTTTTGCCAGAAGTTTTTTAAAATATAATACTTCCAAATGCTCCCTTTTTTAAAAAAATACAAGTTATAAATCTAGAAGAACCATAAATAGTTAAAAATCCCCAACTCAGATGCTACACCTACCCTGAAAAAATATTGGTAGAGATCTAAATATGACTGGCAAAGCAGATGGCTAGTTTGAAAGGCTTTCAAAGAGAAGCCAGACATTTTTGTCCATGTTGAAATATAGCATAAGCCGATATAAGAGGCCTGAAACCCTTCAGGGAAAAGAAACAGAAGCTGTTTTGTATGCAACAATTATTTATCTACTTATCCATCTCACATTGGTTGGTTTATAAAATGACTTGCCTTGAGACATCTGTTGAAGTATAACAGGAAGACTATTGTGTTTTGCTGAAACATTTCATTCTGTTTAGGTAAAACTCCCTACTTCTGAAATTCAGCCTCTACAGGGAGACTTTCTCTGCTTTTCAAAACAACAACATTCATTATGCAGTTCTACAGCAAATGGAAAAATATTTTCCTAGTTATAAAAGAAAGAAAAAAAAAGAAAAGGAGACAAAAAATTTTATTATGTGGCACAATAATTTGTCCAGAAACACAGCAGTGTGAACAAATGTCATTTCACTGCAGGACTTTTGAGTCTATCCAAATCTCCATTTTAGGCTGGGACAGTGCACATTTTCTGAGACTTTTCCTCCTAGTCCCTGAAGAGACAGTGATGTTGCCATGTAAAAATTATTTGCTGTTCAAATAGTTGGAACAATCCTTCTCTGGCAAGATAGCAGATGATTGCTCTGCTGATGGCATTCAAAGCGCATTGCTGGTGTAAACCAGCTGAAAATTTAAAGATTAGTAGTATTAGTCTGTTATAAACAATATTCCTCTCAACCAGCTACAAACACACCCTTAATTATCTTCATAAATCACCAGCTAGAGATGGGCAATGGCAGAAAAGCAACTGCTTTGGGCAGGGTGCTCTGAGACAACCACAACCTCAGTCTGCCTGAGGAGTCCAACACTACTCTGTGGCATCTGCTGCTGGTGCTTTCAATGCCTGGTCACTGTATTTTTAAGAGTGGTAGGAGAGGGTGAGAGGGGAAAGATAGAATAGATTTTTAATAGGTCTCTTCCAACCAACTTTTCTGTTATTTAAAAAAAAAAAAAATTATCAGAAACAAAGGAAAAACCACAGCTAAGCCAGAAAAATCTAGTTAGGTATAAATAATTCTTTCTGTTTATCCTCATCTGCCTTTTATTGGGTCAATAACTTTACAGAAAAATATCTTAGTGTAATGGCTAAAGTCATAAATGACTGACACAGTTCCATCAGTCCAAGAAAGATCATTTTGCTGGAAGAGGGTGGTACAGAAATCTTTGCTCAGATCAGACAACTGAAATGCATCTGCCATAAAGCTGCACAATTTCCACTTGGGTTATTCCTGCTGTCAGAACCAAGAACACCATTCTTGAGCACACACAGAGGATGAAGAAAAGGAGGAAAGAAAACCAAAGGAACACCACCACCCACAAAAACACCACAACCCACAAGTGATCACAGATATCCAAATCCTTCCTGCCCAAGGACCGCTCGGGAGATGAACGTTCTGAGCAAGACAAATCACTAGGCAGCTGCTATTGCACAAAGTCCTGAGGAGTAACAGGATACAGGAATCTGAAGGGCACAAACACAGTAATCTCCTTCCAAGTTGAGTGTACAGAGTGTTTGTAAGCAGCAATAATTGCTATGAACACCATGTTGTGGTAATGCCCAGGGGCCTCCTTCAGGTGTCGGGAGAAGCGTGCCAGGTAGAGCGGAGACACGGGGCAGGAGGTGGGTCCTGCTCTGGAGACTTCACACACCCAGCTTGAGAAGTCTGGCTTAGGAAGATACTCCAGGGAAGAGAAAACTTTAAGAGCAAGCAAAATTTGCATGAGAGAAACTTTTTGCTTGTCCAGAGACTATAGCTTGCAGCAGTACTCTAACTTTGTCCTACTCATCATATGGGTTCATCTATACCTGACCTATTCCAAGGTGTTGTGTCCACACCTGTCCCAAAGGCAAATTTTAACCCTTTCCTTTTATTTTCCTTTCTAGTGTTAATGACAACAAACTGTGTTTACAATGTTCTCAAATTGTCCAACTGATTTTTCTTCTGGGGAAGACTTGCTTTAAAATGTGGTTTCTATTTAAAGCCTTGTATAACACATTTTAGCCCAAAGCATTATTTAGTGGTTACATTCTAAACCACTTCAAAAATGTGTTTTTTATAATAGAAATCTTAAAAGGTGACTACCCTAATTTTTTTTGACCTTACACTTTTTCTATACTACCCTACTCCCTTAAATAGAAAAGTTCTGTAGCTGTAACAATCTTGATATGAAGGGGGAAAATGTGTTTCAAGTGAGGTCATCTCTGACACCAATGGAGTAAGACAGTGCAATTGCTGCAAATGTTAGAACTGACCTACCTGAAACACTGATTATCAGAGTTTTGCCAGGCTCAGACAGGTGTGCTCAGACAGGATGGTTACATTTTCACTGCCAAGCAACTTATTCATTTAATCCCCCACTTATTCATTTAATCCCCCACAATAACTTCCAAAAAAAATCCCAATTTATCAGCAAAAAGAAAACAGAGTAAAGCTGCATTTCAACCCTCCCAAAGAAAAGCTGTAAGTTTGAGGCAGGGGGAGAAATGATAAATCCAGGTCTCTGCTCCCTAGCCTCCTAGCTTGGACCACCACCAGCTACTGATGACCTGCTGTACATTGGCTCCATCAGGCAAAATTTCACTGCACTACACCCTTCTTTCCTGTCTCACAGACAAGTTTTTCATGTGCACAAACAAGCAGGGAATTCACATGCACAAAAAAATAAACAAGCAAATCAAGAAATGCTGTCAGCAGTATTTGACTGGTGAAGTAACTATGCAGAGCTGAAGCCTGGCTCAGCCATGCCCCCTGCAACACACACAGCAGAACCCCTGGAGAAGTCACCCTGCCACTCCATGCCAGCCTACTGGCAGGGGGAGAACCTGCCCAGGAGCTGGGGCAGGGAAGGGCTTGGGGAGAGCAAGATGTGTGCAGTGAGCTTTGCCACCAGGCAAAGAACGGGGCTTGAGTTCTTACCCAGGGTAGTGGGTGGTCTTGAGTTTAACTCATCCTCCAGCTCCTGGATCTGCCTGGTTAGATGGTAAATGAGCCCTTTGAAGGTGAAAATTAAGAGTCTTCTGGCTATTGTCCTTCTTCCCTCTCCTCACCCTGGCTGCTACAGCAAGAAACCAGGAGGTAGTCAGAATTCCTATTCCTTGCAGTATTTCAGGTGTCCCTTTCAGGCACTTAACTCCAATTCCTGCCAATTCTACTTATCAAGCTTCTTCCCTGTGCATCTGCAGGGCCAGCACAATTCTTGACAAACTCACTCTTCTTCACAAGGTTACAGAGATCAGCTGTCATTTCTGCTGCTTCCAAACCAAGGCACCAGTGCAGGCTCTGGAACTACTTGAATTTATCAATCTAAACCAAAGAGCTGGAGAATCAAAACATTCTGCACAAACTGAGGAGGTTATGGCAATTTAAGGCAAAACTTGCAATTCTCTTGCTGCAGATGCTGAAAATCCCAGCTCTATCCCAGATGAAACCAGGACATCTCTTGCCACAGCAGTAAGTGGGAAACCTGTCTTCAGTGCTACATAAATAAAAAGCAATTTTCCTTTCCATGAGCACACAGATTCTTCCAGGATGCTCTGGCTAAGATGCAACCATTCTTTGTACTCACTCCCTCCTTCCCCCACACCATCCAAAAAAATATACAAACAAAACTACACCCACATCATCTCCTCCAGATATTTGGACCCATGAGTGTGCCTGGTATTTCCCAGCCACACAATTTAGCTCTCCAGCCTCAGCCTTCTGACGCCAACAAAAACATGACATTACTCACAGCAGTAAGTGGATTTGGTCTATTTCTACAAAGCACCACAGAGCAAAGAGGAGCAAGGGCTCCTTTGAGAACTCAAAGGGGAGTGGCATCTCCATGTTTTCCTTCAAATCACATTCACTGCCCCTCCTGCACGTTTTAAGGCACCTCTTCTTCCTCCAGGACAAAAAAAAAGCCTCAGAAGCTCATAAAACCCAAGAAACAAACCATGTAGGAGTCACTCTTTTGAACACATCCTTGTTTTTCTAAGCAAAATCCATCACTCCACCATAAATTACAGGTTACTCCAACTACAAAAAAATAAACTCTGTTGACAACAGTCCCTTTCCCCAAAGGGCAGAGTTCTGCTTCAACTAATCCAAAGAGAAAGAAATCAATGTCTGTTCCTAAACCACTGCCTCCTGCACAGCAACATAAAATGCTACCACAGTGGTATGTAAGGTCATCAGCTTCAAAGCAGCTTCAACTACTGTACTTGCAGAAGCATAAATGATGAAAGAAACCATATGGCTACTGCCATGGTAAATAAAGCTAATGGAGGCATATAATGAAAATTTCAATTTCTCTTCTCTTTGTTTTATGTTCCCCAGTGAAGCACCACCAGTCCCCTGCAAGCCTTTCCCTTCCAGTTACAAAACACTACTGCCTCTTTGAATCACATTGTTTCTCTGACAGATAAAATGTTCTACTTAATGATGTCCTACAGTTCAGCAAATATGATTTAAAACATAGAGAAAGAAACTAATTAGATAAACATCTGATACAATGATAAATCCTATTACAGAAACTCAACTTGGACATTCTCATAGGTAGTTGTGTCAGAAGATAAAAGCCTATGGTCTCATGAGCACAGCACATCAAAAATGCAAGCACTAGTACTTACCAATTTCTTCTATTTCTTCCAGGAAATCATTATATTCAGTTAGACTGGGAAAGTCTTCCTCTCTTTTATTGTATCTTTGAGAGAAGAGAAACAAGTATTTGTATAACACATCAAGAGGCAATTTCAATTCAACAAGGCTCTTGCTGCAAGCTTATTAAATATTGACCTAGTTTTATCACTCATGTGCTTTGTGCCTCCCACAGGTGACCAACAGACTGAAGCTTTGAAAGGAGACAGAAGTGCTTGTTTCAGAGGAAGGGAGCCAGCCTGGCATAAATGGCTTCTGTCTTTGCCCACTGTTTGCCAATACCTCTCACCCTGGGAAAGGAAGACAGGAGCACAGAGACCAGGATATACCAACTCCAAGCCAGCCCTTCAGCATGAGAAACCTGTTAACAAAGGCAGAGAGAACAGCAACACCCACCAGAAAAAGCTTTGCTAGAAATATCAGAGAAGGGAGCTCAGCTTTGTGCCAGCTCCAGAAAGCAGCAAACTGGAAATGCTGCACAGTTACCTACAGCAACTGATCACTCCAGAACTCATGCACCCAACTCCTGACAGCTGGAAACAGGAGGAAGATGAAGGAAGAACTGGCTAGAACATGGACAGCCTCTGAAAGTCAAGACACAGAGGTTTTCTTCCCAAAAAAATGCAAAGCTCAGCTTCTGCTGCTCTGTGGACAGAGACACATGACACCCTAGAGTATAAAAATTTAATCCCAAGAACTTGGGCCAAATTCCAGTTTGGGGACATTTTTTTCTGCCTACTAAAAAACTAAGCTGGCAAATCCAAGTGGGTAAGGATTTTGACTTTTTCTGTTATAACTACACTTATCCAATGTTTAGTCAACTAAGATGACTTCATTCCAGTTTGACTTCTGATAACCTCATTAGACTTTATAATCAAACATCAAAATTATGACTACTTTCCACATCACCATCTTGGTATTCAACAACATCCTTTCCCCATATCTCACCAACATCACATGATTCATTTAGTGTTGTACCAAGTCTCAGATAAAGGCTGCCAAGCCTAAAAAATATGAATGTACAGGTAAATTTTACACACACAACCCTCTCCAGGTTTGCTACTTTCCACCAGACCCATCATCTGGCCTGTTCTTTTCCTTATAAAATGTTGGGTTTTGGCCACAAAGAGCAAGATGAAATTTTAGGCCTCTTGAGTTGTCAAATCTGCATGACAGACCAGTAACAAGAGGCTTCCAAGGAGGCATTTCCACTAACAATTCCTGTGTGAAGTGGAAAACAATGTGAACATGGCTTCTCTTTTGTCCATTTCCATTTTGAAGGCAACTGGCTTACAACTGTCAGAACAGGTCCCCAGGGAACTAAACAACCAAGGCCCTGTGTTTCTTACCCCACACTCCCATGTTCACCCCCTCAAAGAAAAGCAGCTGTAGTCCCCAGTATCTGATCATCTCCATTCAGAAAGCAAGTGTTTGGCAAAGGAGGTCACATAGAAACACTCAGCATTTTCTAATGCTAAGCAAGAAACCCTCAAGGCTAAACTGAGAATTCAGGCCTCAGTTGGTGCATAAAATCAGATGGTTTGAAATCCCCCCATGTTAAAAGTGGTCACGTTGTATGGGTTGTCATTTTGGAAAAATAAAATAAAAATA
>VYZU01050131.1:0-42855 GCA_013401355.1 Ceyx cyanopectus
TTTTTTTTTTTTTGTGCTGTTTTACTGGTTCAGCTTTTGTAGCTCAAGCCTCTGAGTTTTCTGTAGATCCTTCAGTCCCACAGAATGCTCTAGGAATGCTGTTAACCGAGTAAGACTTTTCCCTGACATCAACACTCAGCAATGTTGAGCTGAGAAAGCAACAGACCGTGGCATCTTATTGTATTCGTCTGAGATAGGATTCAATATGAGGAATCGGCACATTGTTTCAATGTCTGCACACCAGTTAACTATTAATGAATTCACAGTCAATAAAACATACTCTCTGGGTAATACCCGGTCAACAGCTAACCTACTAGTTATGTTTGGAAAAGAGTTTATAATCAATCCTCTGCTGCCACAAACAAATATGTTCCTTTCTATTTAGGTTATCAGTGGTGGATAACATGACTCAGACATGGACATTTTACTGAGTCATGAGGTGTTAAGTTTTGTAATTGTCAGATTCCACCTATAAACATAACATGGATAGTTGGTTGACTGCAGCAACCTTTTCCCATGTCACTGAGTTTATTCAGTTTCTGTTTCCTAAAGCAAAGATGGTGAACTACTGCTAAATAGAACCTTTTTTTTTCCTGTTCAAGCTTGAAATCCTCATATCCATAGTATGTCAAATGTTCTTATGCTGCTTGCTTTTACAGTGTCCTGCTTACAGATCTGTTTCATATATTGCTCTCTTCAGCTGATGGTTTACATTAGTTAAATTTGTTGTTAGGGCTGTAGCCTTATAACTTTTCTCTTGGACAAAAGTATGTCTACGCCAGGGATGGATTTAACTTTAGGGCCCCAAGCTAGCATTTCTGTTCTGATACTTTTAGTTTGTGGAAACGGTTTGAGAGTTTAGAAATAAATAAATAAAGCCTCACCCATGGTATCACAGAATTCTCCTGTTCCCAATTCTGTGTTTAAATACATTAATCAGGTACTCTGAGGGGCTACAAATATCACTGAAATAGCTTAGAACCCTTCCAAGAGTAATTTTCAAAAAAGTTTGATATTTAATGTTGCAGTGACTTCAGTAGATTAAACCTGTTTGCAAAATGCATACATACATAATTATTTGTGGGATTAATTAGTTACGCTTCATTAATAATGCAATTGTCATGGTAATAATATTCTGATTATATAGCCAAAGAGTAGTTTTTAATACAAATATCTAGTTTTCACAGTGGTAACACATCGCCTTCATAACTGAATTACGCACAACTCGGCATAGTAACTCATAGCTACTATTAAAGACAATATAAGAAGAATTAGAACATACTTACTTTTCTGAAATTAAATTCATTTTGTATCATTTTCAGATGGTTTTCATTATAGTGGGGAAGTGGAACAACTAGATGGTGGAACTTCTGTAGGTTTTTTTAGCTAACATTTAAACGTGACAGAGTTACAGGAATACTTNATACCTCTTTCCAGAAAAAAAACACAATTACTTCTCACAGAAGAAGACAGGTAGAGCTCAAGTGTCTCTCCTTAGGGGTTGGCATGAGCAGAAATACACTCTTTGGTCTTTCAAAAGAACCACATTCAGTGTACCACACCCTCAAACTCAACTGGGGTTGGTCCTATTTCTTGGCTTATCCATGTCTTTAGAGCTATTTCTTAGCCCTAAATATTTCCATTTGTTTTCTATTTAGATACATGATTCTAGGAAACAGGACCTTCAGAGGGGTGTCATATCTTTTATTTTGTTGGTAGGGCAATTTTTTGGAGTCTCCAGTTGATTATGCCTGTTTACCTTCTGATAGCTGTGTTTCCTGGATGGCTGCCATGTGTTTTTCCTTTCTAGTTAATGTTACAGCAATGATCCTGGCATTCAACAGATATAGAATGTTTGTCCTCCTAGTGTTCAACAGGGGTCTAAAACAGAAACACTTTTCATGTGTTTCTGGGTACATCAGCATTCAGAAAGCAAACTCCCTTGTAAGTAGCAGTCACATCCAGCACTCATCATTTTCAAGTCTCTGCAGACATACGAATTCATGGTAGCTCTGCCTTGAAAGGCAGTAA
Source organism: Ceyx cyanopectus (assembly GCA_013401355.1). NCBI lineage: Eukaryota > Metazoa > Chordata > Aves > Coraciiformes > Alcedinidae > Ceyx > Ceyx cyanopectus. Next base: position 2,032 of record VYZU01050131.1, read on the forward strand.
AGTTTACAAATGCCTCTCCACAGTTCTTGGGAGGATAGCGAGGAAATTAAAAGCTCCAGGTTTCAGGTGCAAAAACTAGTCATATAAACAGGTAACCAAACACATAAACAGGTAACCATTTAAAAGGAACCTTGGAACCTTTCTGTGCAAGCCTTCCTGGAGGAAGCCAACCTCATGAAAACCCTTCAGCATGATAAGCTCGTCAGGCTTTATGCTGTAGTGACCAAAGAAGAACCTATTTATATTATAACAGAATTCATGGCAAAAGGTGAGGAGGTTGGATCTGCAAGCAGTGCTTTGGGAAACTCTTCTCCTGACTTAGTCCCTGTTGTGTCTGGTGGCACANAACAGCTAACCTACTAGTTATGTTTGGAAAAGAGTTTATAATCAATCCTCTGCTGCCACAACCTTATAAGTTCTGGAATGTTCACTTGTTGGGCTGAAAATTCCTAGAGGTTTTAGGGTGACAAAATAAATTGTACATGGGCAGGGGAAGAATACAGATTCACAAAAATTCTGCTTCAATATTTTCAAGCCAGTGCTAAAATAAAAATGCACCAATTTGGGGTTAAAGTTTGCCTGGGCAGGTGGGGTTTTTTTTCAGAAATAATGACTGTTCTGCTTGAGGAAAGAGCATGTATGTCTATCCCAAAATCAGGATCACTGAAAAGAAATAATACTGAGAATATAATTTTCAATTCTTTTTCTTTCTTACATGCACAACTATTGTGTCATTTCTGAAAATAAATCTTCCTGTGCCTATTAACCAGATAAATAGTTCTCAAGATTGCTTTGTCAGACTCCACTGTTCACAAGTTTTATTTACATGACTGCACTGCAAGCCTTCAAACTTGATTGCTTGGAAATCTCACTGGGACCTTAAAAAGAAGTTAGGTTTGAATAAACTTCTTAGAGTTACAAACTAATTTCAAAGCTGTCAGTGATACACACATGCACATGCATATATAGGTGTATTATTTAGCATTACACAGTCACTTGCAGTCTTCAAACACTTAAAATGTTAATGAAACTGCAGTAGTTGGCATCACACTTCATGTCTAAATGACTTAAAGATGAACAAAACCAATTGTGAGTAAAACCAATAAATCCCCAGTTCCTAGCTCANCACTTGATCTTTTTTAGAAAGAGCAACTATATAAAATCAAGGACAGAGGTTTACATGTTTTCATAGGAAAAAAGTGGTTTCTCATTGACTTTCATACTCCAGTTTCATTTTCAAGGCTACCCAAAAAGCATGCATGTTGACTGAGGAGGTAAAACAGTAGAAATTAATAAAATGAAAATACTTCACTGCTGTTTGAAGATCACAGTCTCAAAATGGATAGGAGATAAGTATACACTGTGCAAGAAGATGAAAACAAGTATTTTCACTTGTAGTCACTGGGGATTCTAGCAGGTACATGCATACATAAGGTAAATTGATGAACCCTAAGACAAAATCTGTCAAAAATGCAGAGTTACTATTTCTGCCCAGGTACTCTGGCCAGGGGTGGATGACTGGCACTGAACACAGCAAAACCAACAAAGACAATCTCAGAAGCAGGGGTGGAAAAGTACTACTGTCCTCACTATCATATACCTCTTTCCAGAAAAAAAACACAATTACTTCTCACAGAAGAAGACAGGTAGAGCTCAAGTGTCTCTCCTTAGGGGTTGGCATGAGCAGAAATACACTCTTTGGTCTTTCAAAAGAACCACATTCAGTGTACCACACCCTCAAACTCAACTGGGGTTGGTCCTATTTCTTGGCTTATCCATGTCTTTAGAGCTATTTCTTAGCCCTAAATATTTCCATTTGTTTTCTATTTAGATACATGATTCTAGGAAACAGGACCTTCAGAGGGGTGTCATATCTTTTATTTTGTTGGTAGGGCAATTTTTTGGAGTCTCCAGTTGATTATGCCTGTTTACCTTCTGATAGCTGTGTTTCCTGGATGGCTGCCATGTGTTTTTCCTTTCTAGTTAATGTTACAGCAATGATCCTGGCATTCAACAGATATAGAATGTTTGTCCTCCTAGTGTTCAACAGGGGTCTAAAACAGAAACACTTTTCATGTGTTTCTGGGTACATCAGCATTCAGAAAGCAAACTCCCTTGTAAGTAGCAGTCACATCCAGCACTCATCATTTTCAAGTCTCTGCAGACATACGAATTCATGGTAGCTCTGCCTTGAAAGGCAGTAAAGTTTACAAATGCCTCTCCACAGTTCTTGGGAGGATAGCGAGGAAATTAAAAGCTCCAGGTTTCAGGTGCAAAAACTAGTCATATAAACAGGTAACCAAACACATAAACAGGTAACCATTTAAAAGGAACCTTGGAACCTTTCTGGCAGAGGTAACAGTTCATAGCAGGAAATCTTTGCTTAGTGCTGGAGCTTAGCAGGCAGATCTGGTCCTTTGTCTGCCNCTTATAAGTTCTGGAATGTTCACTTGTTGGGCTGAAAATTCCTAGAGGTTTTAGGGTGACAAAATAAATTGTACATGGGCAGGGGAAGAATACAGATTCACAAAAATTCTGCTTCAATATTTTCAAGCCAGTGCTAAAATAAAAATGCACCAATTTGGGGTTAAAGTTTGCCTGGGCAGGTGGGGTTTTTTTTCAGAAATAATGACTGTTCTGCTTGAGGAAAGAGCATGTATGTCTATCCCAAAATCAGGATCACTGAAAAGAAATAATACTGAGAATATAATTTTCAATTCTTTTTCTTTCTTACATGCACAACTATTGTGTCATTTCTGAAAATAAATCTTCCTGTGCCTATTAACCAGATAAATAGTTCTCAAGATTGCTTTGTCAGACTCCACTGTTCACAAGTTTTATTTACATGACTGCACTGCAAGCCTTCAAACTTGATTGCTTGGAAATCTCACTGGGACCTTAAAAAGAAGTTAGGTTTGAATAAACTTCTTAGAGTTACAAACTAATTTCAAAGCTGTCAGTGATACACACATGCACATGCATATATAGGTGTATTATTTAGCATTACACAGTCACTTGCAGTCTTCAAACACTTAAAATGTTAATGAAACTGCAGTAGTTGGCATCACACTTCATGTCTAAATGACTTAAAGATGAACAAAACCAATTGTGAGTAAAACCAATAAATCCCCAGTTCCTAGCTCAGTAGTTTTTAAATGACTTATATTTCATCCAAGTACCCGAAACCCCTCGAACTGAAATCATAGCACTCCAAATCTGGTCCATTTTTGACCTAGTGCTGCCTTTCCACATCCAGTTTTCTTACCCAGTAAAGTCACGTACACGTGTGACACAAGAGTGGGTACAAGGCAGTTTAATGGGCTGGCTAGAAAGCTGTCCAAAGGAGGGGGTATGAACAGAATTTCTCCTGTGTTGAAGCTTTCCTTATGCTAATATAGAGTGACTTGATTTTGTTTATAATGTGGGACCTGGATTGCTCACAAAGTTCTTTTTCATGGGATGCATTTTCTCAGTCCCCTCTCATTAAAGTAAATCTGATTACATTTCAGTCTCATTTTATTAAAGAGAGGGAAGCTAGAGAGGGGAGCTGGAGCCACACACTTAGATAATTTCCATTCAAATCCAACACAGTAGTTCTCTCAGCCAAGTCACACTTAGGGGAGGGAGGCAGCAGGGGAAAATTTTGTGCTATTCTTTGATGGGTTTTATCAGATGGATGAAGCATGACCAATCACCCATAACCTGACAAAGCCTTGAAAGAGGCAGAATCATGGCTACATCACGTACACCTCCAACACCAGGACAATAGGGGATACTGTTGTGGGCTGCAGGGGTGGAAAGCAAGAGCATTTAAAGTTGTAGTAACAAGAAGCAATGACTATCTGGAGGGGTGGTGAGAGGTAGGAGCACTCTGGCAGAAGACTTCAGAAGAAGCTGAGTTGGGGGGGGAGAGGGTGCTGAGGTGTCTTGTCCCCTTCCTGCCCCAGCATCCATCCTCCGAGACATTTCAACATTTGTTATCCAAGCAGCAAGCTCTTTTCTGTGATAGGGAAGAAAGAAATCGATTGTGTTTTTAAAAGCTACTTGAAGTCCACAAAAGGTGCATTGTTTCAAAATGGGTTGAGGGGGCTGGGTGCTTTGGGGGGAAAGAGTTGAACTTATACCATCATTTTGTCTAATTATGCCTGACATTATTCCTGTTGTCATGTGGGTTACTACAAAGCCAACTGCCAGCTCGTGTCCCTGAGAGCAAAGACTAAACTGTTATGCTTACAAGGACACAAGGCTTGTTCCCCTCTCCCTCCTCCCCCCTCCCACACTACTACAGGCACTGGATCCTCCTCGGGATACCCACACATTTGGAAGAGATGCTGGGAAACAGGGGTCTGAAAACACCTAGGAGATATGAGCCATTTCTGCCAGCTAGGAGATAACCAACCAGGCTTAAAACTCCAGACACATGCTGAGAGACATCCAATCAGTCACCTAGGAAGTATCTTCTCCTTTTCTGTTCGGACAGTGCATTTGCGATGTCCAGTTCCAAGTTTAGGCACACACTGGAGCTGATCCCAAAGAAGACCAGAGCAGCTACAGGTATAATCAATTTAAAATCTCAGATACTTCAACAAATTCCCCCTCCTCATCTGAAGGCAAACTTCAGCAGGTCAGTGACTTGACTATGTCCTGCTTTCACTGACCTTCATCTCATCAAGGTTGGAGATCCTCCTGGCTTTCTAAGACAACCACCAGTGATGTTTAGAAAAGAAGCAAAGTTTGCACTCTCCCTGAGCTAGGTATTCAGACCTGCATACATCCATAAATGCCATCTGCTGCCATTCTGACTCAGCTTGGACTGAGGCAGGGTGTATCCCAAAGGACACTTTGACTAAGAGTGCACTTCCAGCTCTGTCCCTGGTTTTACGCTAGCCAAAGCCAAAATAAACACAGTCAGAACCTGATCCTTTGGCAGATGCCACCAATTCAGGCTTGGTCACACCTAATAGCTGGGAATGGGTGAAAGGCTAAGATGATGTTCAAGGCATCTTGGCAAAGCTTTTGTTTTATTTTAAATTTTGTAGTCTTCACTCCCTGCCCTCCACTGTCAGCAGGATCTCTAACAGGACAACCATCATTGACTTGCAGTGGACATTCAAAACAAAGACTCATGTTTTTCTTCAGTACAAGGAAGAAATCTATCTGTCCTGAAGTTCTGACGTGCATTGTGTTGCCAACAGCTTCCAAAGCCCCACAAGTCCAAGCAGGTTTTTACAACGTTCTTCTCCTGTTTGCACATATTAAAAAAAAAAAAAAAGAAAAAAAAAGACTGATGGGAAATTAGCATGAGAAAATAAACTCTTTCTTGTTGAAGGAGGTTTAGCAAGGGATTATTTTCTTTCACATTTTAAAAAAACTCTGCTTTATAAAGACACATCACCTGCCCTGATCCCAGTTTCATCTGAGCACTTTCTGCTGTACAGTATAGAACATCTTTCATGTGACAGCTCTCCCACACTCAGTCTTCTGGTTTGGTTTATTTTTAATATGCAGGGACACACATTGCCATACACCTATGCTAGAGATGGCGAAGTCAAAAAACAGATGCTAACCTCTAAAAGCCCTCCTTGTTTTACACTCACCAACCTCAATCCCTCCTCATTCCCTTTCTCCTTTCTTTATTACAGTGATTACAGCAAAGGACTTGGAAGACAACTGGGTTTTGGAGCTGATTTAGAAGATACCTGACCTGGTTTCTGTAGGTCAGACATACTGCCATTCAAAGATAGTCTGTAAAGCTCACCTTTACAAAACAGCCTTCCCAGCTCCAGCAAATCACTGTTGGGACAAACATGCTGGAAGATGTAACAGCAGCTGTATTGATGGGAGGGAAGACTTTATTGTAAGTTGGATTTAGTAATGAGTAATTATGCAAACAAGCAATTAAGTAAAATAAATACAAATGGCTTCCTCTTTCAGGGTATGCTTGCAGTTTGACTTGTAGAAAGATCAGAGGCAGAAGATTTCTCAGGGCTGAATCAAGCCTTTGAAGCAAAGATAAAGGGGGCATTGGCAGCGGGGGGATAAACACTGTTCTGTCTCTCCTGTGCATCATTAAATGCTACGTGCATGTGTATGCAACAGGGCAGCTGTAATTTACAGAATCAGGAAATATATTAAAATGCCAAAGATTTGAGGCCATGTATGGCCCACTTTATTGACCCACCATCTGTGGAGCAGCATCATTCAATTTATTGCCATAAACTTCACTGATGCAAGACGAGACACATTTTTTCTCCCGGTGGTGCTGGCGTGCTGGCTGCTTTCTGACTTCTCCCCTCCCCCTTAGAAGGTAGGCTGCAGGATGCTTGCAAGATAGCTGAGCTTGGTGATGCTGTTGTCTGCCTTATAGCTCCAGCTAGCTCACCTACTCAAATCAGACACTGGAAATTCAAATGTTTCTGAGGTCAGCCTTCTCCTGTAGCGCATCACCACCTTGTTTACAAGGTCTGTTCTGGCCCACACTCCTGCACTGATGGAAGGCAGGTGAGCTGAGAAAGCAGCGCCAGATTCCAGGAAGAAAGAGAGAGCTTCCTGTAAGAACAAAGGCAGTCCTGCAAGTTTCTGAGTGGGAGAGGAGGTAGTGGCAGATAATGTACATAATCCTGCCCCACTCAGGGACACTTCAGCAGAAGGGATTGGAACTAGGTTTCCCTCTGGGAAAATCATGCTGATGAGTCTACAGAGAGGAATTTGCTGGAGATGCAACAGTAGGAATCACTAAAGCAATTCAGTTCTCCCCCAAGATTCTGCTTTTACATTTTGGAATTAAAATACATAGAAAGTATGTTCCCACATGACTTTGATTTTGTGATCTCAAATGATTCCTTTAATTTTGAAATTCACCTTTTTGTAAGGTAAAAAAAATAAATCTCAATCAAAATGGCTTGTTCCAATGGTTGAAGGAATTAAATATTCTCTGTACTACAGAAGTTATTCTCTTTCCTATTATTTAGGTCAGATGTAAAAGTTGAAACATTTGCTATTTACATATCCTTTTGTTATCAGCTGAGTTCTGAATCCCTGTCTACTGGAGTCAGGTGATTATGTTGGAAGTTTAGTTTGGTTGCTTTTGACAGTTTTTGCCCTTGTAGTTTGGGAAGAAATCTTGAAAATGTGTTTTATGAACAATGGACACTGTGACATCTGCCTGAGCCTCCACACACCTGGAAACATAATTTCACATAGAGCAATCTGTTCCAAGTTTATCAAGACAATGTTAACTCCAAGGCTCACTTACAAGACTTCACCAGCATCACTCACAGAGAGCTGCATAGAGTCAGATGCTTTTATTTAACTTCAGAAAGATTTCCTTTATCCCCTCAGTTGACCTACTGGGAGAAAAAACTTACTCAGTATGGGTAAGCCTGTTCCTCTATCATATGGGGTACTAAGACTATCCATTCCCTGGTCAACATTCAATCACAGTGCTGTTTTACCATTTTGCAAAACCAGCATTTTTCTCTTCTTTCGGGGGTTCAAGCTTTTGGTTCACAGGCAATTCCAACACATGTTGATTACAGTTCAAAACCCAAAGAAGAGGAAATGACACTGGACAGGAGCTCTCATGTTTCATGTGGCTCCAATGGTGATGGAGTAAAGGCCAGCCTGGTGCAGGGCATTCATTTTCAGTATAGATGTCTGCGGTGGTAAAGTCAAAAGACAACCATGAGTTTGAGCCAGGAACAGGTCCAGGGCCAAGACTGTATTCTCTCTAGCCTNAAGATAGCTGAGCTTGGTGATGCTGTTGTCTGCCTTATAGCTCCAGCTAGCTCACCTACTCAAATCAGACACTGGAAATTCAAATGTTTCTGAGGTCAGCCTTCTCCTGTAGCGCATCACCACCTTGTTTACAAGGTCTGTTCTGGCCCACACTCCTGCACTGATGGAAGGCAGGTGAGCTGAGAAAGCAGCGCCAGATTCCAGGAAGAAAGAGAGAGCTTCCTGTAAGAACAAAGGCAGTCCTGCAAGTTTCTGAGTGGGAGAGGAGGTAGTGGCAGATAATGTACATAATCCTGCCCCACTCAGGGACACTTCAGCAGAAGGGATTGGAACTAGGTTTCCCTCTGGGAAAATCATGCTGATGAGTCTACAGAGAGGAATTTGCTGGAGATGCAACAGTAGGAATCACTAAAGCAATTCAGTTCTCCCCCAAGATTCTGCTTTTACATTTTGGAATTAAAATACATAGAAAGTATGTTCCCACATGACTTTGATTTTGTGATCTCAAATGATTCCTTTAATTTTGAAATTCACCTTTTTGTAAGGTAAAAAAAATAAATCTCAATCAAAATGGCTTGTTCCAATGGTTGAAGGAATTAAATATTCTCTGTACTACAGAAGTTATTCTCTTTCCTATTATTTAGGTCAGATGTAAAAGTTGAAACATTTGCTATTTACATATCCTTTTGTTATCAGCTGAGTTCTGAATCCCTGTCTACTGGAGTCAGGTGATTATGTTGGAAGTTTAGTTTGGTTGCTTTTGACAGTTTTTGCCCTTGTAGTTTGGGAAGAAATCTTGAAAATGTGTTTTATGAACAATGGACACTGTGACATCTGCCTGAGCCTCCACACACCTGGAAACATAATTTCACATAGAGCAATCTGTTCCAAGTTTATCAAGACAATGTTAACTCCAAGGCTCACTTACAAGACTTCACCAGCATCACTCACAGAGAGCTGCATAGAGTCAGATGCTTTTATTTAACTTCAGAAAGATTTCCTTTATCCCCTCAGTTGACCTACTGGGAGAAAAAACTTACTCAGTATGGGTAAGCCTGTTCCTCTATCATATGGGGTACTAAGACTATCCATTCCCTGGTCAACATTCAATCACAGTGCTGTTTTACCATTTTGCAAAACCAGCATTTTTCTCTTCTTTCGGGGGTTCAAGCTTTTGGTTCACAGGCAATTCCAACACATGTTGATTACAGTTCAAAACCCAAAGAAGAGGAAATGACACTGGACAGGAGCTCTCATGTTTCATGTGGCTCCAATGGTGATGGAGTAAAGGCCAGCCTGGTGCAGGGCATTCATTTTCAGTATAGATGTCTGCGGTGGTAAAGTCAAAAGACAACCATGAGTTTGAGCCAGGAACAGGTCCAGGGCCAAGACTGTATTCTCTCTAGCCTTGGTATTTATGCTCTTCAACCTGGAGGTTTATCAAGACTCTGCCACTGCCTCTCTCAACTGATTTTCAGTTACTCATGAAGCTGTGGCAACTTGATAGTGAGTCTGAGCTCTTTTCTGTCATTTGGCCAAGCCAGGAAGATTTCACTTTTTCAATTGCAGCTCAGAAACCAAGCTAGTTCAGCCATGTCTGGTCATTTTGGTCATCCTTTGTCTGAAGTGTCTCCACTTTGTCTCTTCCTGGCAGTGGCCTGAAACCAAGCTGTCTCCTTACCACATTTTCACAACACACCAAATAGGAAAAGGTCTTCTTTCACAAGGACAGAAGCAGTTATTTAAGATTTCTGAGCTTCATATTGTTCAGTTCCCTGGTCTTCCACAGTCTCACTGTGTATATCTGGTGTCTCAGGTCCAGCTATCAAAGAACAAGAGCAATCTTTTTTTTTCCAACTTGCAGTGGAACTAAAGTATGTCGTTCAAAATAAGCTGAGCTCCTCACCAAAACACACATCTCCCCCCAGCCCCCTCAAAAAACAAAACAAAACAAAACAAAACAAAACAGAAAAACAGCAAACCAATCCAAAACCAAAACACTTTTTTCTTTGCTTCCTAATAATGCATTCTAAATAGAGCAGCAAGACACAATTTGAAGATGAAGAAGTACCATCTATCTGTTCTTCTATTCACTCACAGAATCACAGAATCACAGAATGTTAGGGGTTGGAAGGGACCTAGAAGATCATCTAGTCCAACCCCCCTGCCTGAGCAGGATCACCTAGACCAAGTCACCCAGGAACAGATCCAGGCAGGTCTTGAGTGTCTGCAGAGAAGGAGACTCAAACTCTCCCTTACCACCCATTGCAGGTATATTGTAACCAGTACTACAGACCTCTTTACTTCTCATTTGGATACCAAAATTCTCCCATGACAGGTCTCATCAGGCCTTTATCCCTTTTTGAGTTTATTTATTTCTATTCTGGATGTTCAGCTCTTCCTGACTTGGTCTCTCCTCTCCAGTCCATTTCTCTTCCCCTGCAAATCCTATCAACCCCTGAAAGGCATATCATAAGGAGCATTGTGCCTACAGACTTCCTTCACAACATCTCACTGTTCAGATGGGGAGCTAATGATATCCTAAGGCAGTGCTTCAGACCTCCACATCTATGCTGCTGACATCCCCAAAACTTCCCTAAGAGAACCTGAACTCCTCCCTTTGAGGAAACAGTGGGTCCAAAAGCTTTCTGCTGGGGGATCTTTCTGAGGTTTGCCACCTACAGGTGTTCAGAGAAATGCCAAAAATAAAGTGGAGAAAGCCAAAGCAGCTGCAGAGGCTGCTGCTGAGTAAGGAGACAGTGGCTTGGCACAGGGATCACACTAGAGGCAAAGCTAGAAGGCAGAAAAGCATTACGGGTGGAAGAAAAGAGAAGCAGGACATTTAAAGGAGAGGGTGAGGGCAGATTAGTGTTGAGATGATAGAAGGAGGTGAAATGTTGAGGTGAAAAGTGCTGGCTGAAGAGGAAAAAAGAATGTGAAGGGGCCACAGGAGGGTAAAAGGACTATCCTACTGCTAGATGCACCCAGATTAGGAATTATAAACTCACCCACCTGCCTGCCCCATGCCCTTGCCTCAGACAAAATGAACAGGACACTGAGTGTGTCCCTACTCCACACCCACAAAAACATCAGATGAAATTCATTTAACCACTTGCAGAGAACTCAACACTTTCTCAGAAAGGCCCATATATCCCCAGAAAGTAATTTCCAGACTAGATCAGGGTTTTTTTTTTCCACTGCTCAAATACCTAAGAGGTAACAGCCTCCCAGTCCCAGAAAGCAAGAGGCAGCTGTTCAGCGTGATAGTGTGTGCTTTGCAAAATGTGCTTCAGTCAGGCATGTTGCTGACAGACCACAGTGAGGAGTCCCCAGGGCTCACCATGGATGTTGAGATCAATCCTCAACTTTCAGGCACAGCTTTTAGGCAAACAGAAGAGCACTGTGCCTTCAGGACTCACAGTAAGCAGCAGTTCTAGGGAACCAGATTAAGGACCTATCCTACCCAGCATCATCACAGCTCTAGGGAGCAGCTGGGCACCTACTACTACAGGTTTGCCAGCCTGTCCTTTGACAAGCAGCACTGAAGAGGAGACAAAGTCTGTAAGGAAAGCAGTTTAAAACAGGCTCTATGTGATTTAATCACTACACAATTCTTACTGCCTCTGCCACATGAAGCTACTTTCTAGCTGGAGTCAGGCAGATCATCTGCTAGGCGTGAACAGAGAAGAGTTGTAGTTCTGGCTTGCCAAATTTGTGCAGAATCTAGGTGGTTTTACTCCAGGAACTGTAACACCAATGAAAGTGGAAGTGAATCTGGTTACTGGAAAGCCAGGACACAATACATATTTCTGATTTTTCAGGAGATGATGATGCCTTAAACATGATAGGAAAGCATACCAACTCTGGCCTCTCAGCACTTGGAAAGGAGCTGGGGACAAAGTTCCTGTTTATGCAGAAGTGACTGAGTAACCAATAATTTTGGGAAGGGAGTATTACACACTCCCAAAGAGCAGTCTTCCACTGGGAGGTTTTCAGTTTGTGGTCAGTTGTTGCAGAGTGAGACTCACAAGCTGCCATCCAATACGCCTCAGGCTCGGGTCATGGCTGAACAGCTCAGAGAAAGTCCCCCAGAAACAGCAGGGAATCTGGTTCTGGCAAATGGGAAGCACATTTGGAAGAGGGACAGGACACGCATGTGGAGTAACACAACACAGAGGCACAGGAGTCAAACAGTACCTAGTGAGGAAGGCACACTGGGGCTGGATGTGTCACTGGGAACTCGTGGCTTTTGCTGTCTACCCCAGTAGCTCAGAGAGGCAGCACTGGCCCCTGTATTGAGTGAAAAGAGAAAGAAGAAACCTAATTTTCTTTGCCAAGTATCTTGAGTCTCCACAAGACAGATGTGCTGTTAGCATGAGTTTGGAGTCCAGAATTGGCCACAGGAATATTATAAATTTGAGGTTTTGCCAGATCAGGCAGGTGATTGCCACTTTGGTTGTCCCCCATGGTGAAAACTCCTGTGATGAGCCTTGATGAGTGTCACCCATAGCTCCCATGCAGGCTGATGTCCTGCAAGAGGGATGCTGTCTGAGCAGGCCCTGTCTGGGAGCTCCTGAAGACAAGGGCCTCCCAGTGAAGTCATGCTGGAGAACCAGAAGCCCCATCTCAACAAACACCAAACTGCTACTGAGGTAGCAGTGGGGATGGCAAAACACAAGAGCGGGTCTCCTGCCCGCTCTCCGCAGGAGAGGCCTTTCCCCACTCCCCCCTCATGTCTAGTTTAAAGCTCTATCAATGAGCCCAGACAATTCATGTGACAGAATCCTCCTTCCCCTATGACAGAGATCTACTCCATCTGATGCCAGCAGACCAGGTGTCATATAAACCTCCCCATTGTCAAAAAAAACAAAATTCCAACGGTGGCACCAGTCTCTCAGTCGTGTTAATGACATGTATTTTCCACCCCTTGTCTGTATTTTTCCCCACTTGAGGGATTGATGAAAAAACTACCTGTGCTCCTGAACCTTCAACCAATCTCCCTAGCGCCCTGAAATCCTTTCTGATAGTATTTAGGCTACTCTCAGAAATCTCATAATAACCCACCTGAAAAACTATTAAAGGATAATAATCAGAGAGGTGCAACAGATCAGGCAGCTTCTTTTTAATGTCCTTAACCTGAGCCCCAGGGAGGCAGCAGACTTCCCTGTGTGCTGGGTCGGGTCTGCAGATTGGTCCCTCTGTTTCCTTCAATAGAGAGTTTCCCACTACGAGAACACTCCTTTTCTTCCTCGTTGAGGAAGTCCTAAGTGGTGGGGCTGAGGGACAGGCTATGGGCAAGTCACCAGATAGGTCTTCATCAGAAGGGGCATCAAATTCCAGGGGTCCATACCCCTTGAGTGAGGGCAATGATGGGGGGAGGGAGGGGGGGTGGAGGGAGAACCCACCTACCCCCACAAGGTTTATGTTTCTTTCCTTTTCTATAGAACTGAAAAGCTGAAAGATCTCCCTAAAGTCTTAGTTTCCAAAATGTCAAATCCGTGATACAACCCTCCTTTAAATGTTAAAGTGGGTTTTTTTAAATTTCATTACATTAAAAAAAAAATAAAAAAAGTAATCACCTCAAATCTCCATTACAAACACCATTCAAAGGACAAACATGGAAGAAGGGCTGGCCAGTCATTAATAGGAAGGAGAAAATTCTCCATGGGCTGCGCAGTGTTCAGGTGCTAAGAAGTATGGGTAGGAACTTAAGCCACATCTCTTGGAAGAGATAGTTACTGGTACAGAGGCTGCTTGAAGTCTAAGCAAAAAAAAAAAAAAAAAAAAATGCATCTCTCCATGCAGAAAATATCTCTGGTGATATATCCAACTCCACCAGTTTACAGTTTTCCTACACTTGCCCTGGAAGTGTACACTTGCCAAGCAGTGTACACTAAATGTAAACCACTGCAGGCTTGTAACTGTTGTCCTTTCCTTTTCAAGATTCAAAGTCAAAGATGGGACTTTTTTTTTTCTGTTTTACTTATTTTTCCTAAAGGGCAGAGACAAAGCTATTCCTTATGTGAAGAAGCTGAGAACCTGAAAAGAGTTTTGCTTTTGCATGCATGGCTTTACATGTCCCCCTTGATCAGCTCTTAGAAGTGTTCTGCTTTAAAAGAATAACATGGTGTGCAGATGTCTATAAATGGAAGATGAAATTGTTACTATTAAGTCCAGACTCTGCCAAGGCAAACAAGTGCAGGGCAAACTATGTGTGCAAAGGAAAAGAGCTGAGAAAACTCGAAGTCAGCTGAATCAAAACTTTGCTTTAATTTTAACATCACTTGAACTACTTAACACAGCCATCTTATTAATAATAAAGCTAGCTTCACAGTAGAGCTGTTGTTTGGAAAGCCAAGCCTGTGCACACGGTTGCAATGTGAAGAATGTTGCAACAGAGACATGCCTTCCAAAGTTGTGTTTTAGATTTAAAATAGTTGGCATGGCTGAGATGAAGCAACTTTGTAGGAGCGTGAAGTAGCATTTGATGTCTCTGCTGCAGTTCACCAGGGTCCCAACCGCTGAAAGGACAGGAGCAAGGAAGAAGAGCTCAATCGGGACAGCTGCTACCTGTCCACCAGCAATGCAGCTCCACTTGAGCAGGAAAAAGCTCACAAATCCCAGGGGTTGCCCAGCCTTGCTTTCTGCTTTCTTAGTAGAGGATGATGTATTAGGACACTTTCATTCTCCACCTTTCAAGCTCTGCAAAAGCTGTCAGTATGCCCTTGCATGAGTAAATTATGTAGGCATCTATTATAAACTACACACACCCACTTGGTGCATGCAGAAGTTGACAGGGTGCAGCAGTACAAATCCCAGTGCATTTCTCTGCCTACAGTTCCAGTTTGCCTCTTGAGGGTTTTCTGTGGGATATTCAGACCCTCACGTTGTGCAGAAGTGAACAGCCTCTGGGGGGTGCACCATTGTGAATGCATATAGTTTAGTTTAGCACAGGCTCTGTTTGCTGTTTAGTGAAATGGAGAAAATGCCATTTTGTTAATTAGGAAGTGAAAGTGATAAAGTTACAGTAACAGTCTGCAGGAGTTTTGAGACAGCAGAGCAGAGCAAAGCTAAACATTTTTACCATTGTCTTGCAGGAGTGATTTGGTGGCTGCGGTGATCTGATAATCTCAGCGTGAGGAGTGAAAACATACTGGTACAAGGCTTGTTCTTTATTGCTTCTGACATTTTATAAAAGCAGGCTGGCTCAGAAACTCCCCTAATATATAGCCCCTAAAGCAGAGATGCAGTTCTTAATGCATTCCTAATGAAACTCCCCAGACTTCCATGGCCTTGTGTTAAGACTGGATTTGGCCTCATCAGTAAAGTACATTTAGACTTCCTAACTGAAAACTGCCTGTGGATTCCAGAGAGGCTTGAAAAACTCCCAGAGCGCTGGAGTGTAGCAGAGATTTATGCTTTTCCCTGACTTTTCACTACTTAGTAATATGTTTGTATGGCCAAAGTGAAGCCAGATCTGGCATTCTCCACTCCTGATTTCGCTACTACCCAGGGAACTAAGTGACAATGTAGACTGGAACAGTAATGCTCTAAGCCCCAGAAGAGCTTTTCAGGGGTATTTTCACAGCCCGTGGAAAGTATGCATATGAGGATATTTGAAAAATAAGGACTTGACACTTTAGCTCACCCCAGTCTAAAGAGACACTGGTGACACAAGTTCCTGTGCAGAGGTAGAGACATGAAGTAAAAAAAAAAAAACAAAACCAAAAAAAACCCAAACAACCAAAACTCTTTCTGATATTTACTTGTAGGAAAGTAAAATCTCTAGTCTCCAAATGGATGGGAGATTTGGTTGTTACTGGGCAGTCTTTTTACCCACTGCCGAAACCAGTCCAAACTCCAGAAGAAGATGATTTCTAAACAGATAAGACAAACAGGTGGAAGGAGGAAAGGGACACAGAGAAGTATGGAGCAAGAACAACCCAGTTGCTCTTCAAGGCTTCACAGCAGCACGAGGGAATTGGCTGTTGTTGTCTCAGTCCTGAGGCAGGAGCACAGACATAAGGAGCAGCAGAGCTGGCACTGGGGTTCAGGACTTAGGCTGCAACTTCTGTTTCTTGAGGATGGAGATTGCTTTTACCTCAGCTTTACCCACTGCCCCACAGTCTCTGATGACCCCTTAGGGTCAACTGCCACCTTCCCAAGGGTCTGCCACTTTCCTGAGGGTCTAGCATGGGTCTTCCATGCCTTCTAACAGCTAGCTGAGACTGCTCAAGGGAAAATGCCTTCTCCTCTCTCGTCCAACATCTCACATCCTTTTTGCTTGCTGGTGAGGTCAGCTGAAAGTTCTTGGTCACTAATGCCATCACATTCATAGGTCTCACATTCCTTGAAGTCTCTCTCCTGGTCTGGTGTTAGGAGAAATCATAAAGCCTGAGTACTACTGTTAGCAGCAATCACATTCCCACCTCTCTAATGAGTGCATCAAGAATAAGGTATTATTTAGCTGCTTGTGATAGGGCTTTAGAGCAAGGGATTGCAGTAATGTTTCTTACTAAATTATGCATGAACCTCTGTCAGATTGAAGGGCTTTGTAATTATTGTGTTTTATTGCTCTCAGTATTCCATGTTCTCATATGCAAACATACACCTGAAATGGGAAAAATACTAGAAGGAACATGCATAGAACAGTTACTTTGAAAGATTACTTTTTTACAGATTACTTTTTAGTAAACTGTGAATTAAAACTACTGTGGCTACACTGACAAAATGGTCTTTGGCTTTTCTCTTTTAGAAGAGTTTGTCATATTACCAAAGGTTAAAAAGTCCAAAATGAGCAGGTCTCCTGAGGCCTTTCTCAGTTCCATTTCTATGACTTTATAATTTGAAAATTACTTGGTTTCTTTTTTTTTTTTTTTTCATTTTTGTATTGCTGTTTTCCATCTCTTTCCATTGTCTAGATGCATTTATGGGCAGTCTGTACCAAGCTGCTCTTGTGCCAACATTGTACTTGAGTTAAATAGCTCTCTTTCCTTCCCAGTATTTAGTCCCCTGATATATCTGTGGCAGTCAGTCCTACACGCTTCAGCCTTCATTTCACTAAACTCAACAAAGTGAGCTCTTCCAGTCATCTGCAACATGAATACAGACTTCTGTGTAGGACCCTCCTGTTGCAGTGCCCCTTCTTTCTTTAACACTTGTGAGGTTATGGTAGCTTTGACAGGATTTGCTTCCCAGAAAATACTGCCTTAGGGAAAGTTATGCACTTGAAGCTGGATGCAAAGAGAAATGGGAATTGGTGGGAAAAGGAACACTATCGTAACAGCATTTTCTAGTAGCAGACTTGACTATATATAGAAGGGGTGTTATTGCTGTCACAGACCAGCACTGTGGTTGAATAGCCTGTATAGATGATCAAAGCTATTAACCAATTTATTTCTTTAATCCTG
The DNA here is from genome assembly GCA_013401355.1 of Ceyx cyanopectus. NCBI lineage: Eukaryota > Metazoa > Chordata > Aves > Coraciiformes > Alcedinidae > Ceyx > Ceyx cyanopectus. The sequence goes on from VYZU01050131.1 coordinate 19,179, forward strand.
TCTTGATAATTTTCACTATAGTTTGCCCAGACCCCTGACTTCAAACTGGATGACAGAATCCCACTCTACCATGGCAGATCAGCTGTCCTACTAACAGTGCAGCCAGTATGAATCTNAGATTGAAGGGCTTTGTAATTATTGTGTTTTATTGCTCTCAGTATTCCATGTTCTCATATGCAAACATACACCTGAAATGGGAAAAATACTAGAAGGAACATGCATAGAACAGTTACTTTGAAAGATTACTTTTTTACAGATTACTTTTTAGTAAACTGTGAATTAAAACTACTGTGGCTACACTGACAAAATGGTCTTTGGCTTTTCTCTTTTAGAAGAGTTTGTCATATTACCAAAGGTTAAAAAGTCCAAAATGAGCAGGTCTCCTGAGGCCTTTCTCAGTTCCATTTCTATGACTTTATAATTTGAAAATTACTTGGTTTCTTTTTTTTTTTTTTTTCATTTTTGTATTGCTGTTTTCCATCTCTTTCCATTGTCTAGATGCATTTATGGGCAGTCTGTACCAAGCTGCTCTTGTGCCAACATTGTACTTGAGTTAAATAGCTCTCTTTCCTTCCCAGTATTTAGTCCCCTGATATATCTGTGGCAGTCAGTCCTACACGCTTCAGCCTTCATTTCACTAAACTCAACAAAGTGAGCTCTTCCAGTCATCTGCAACATGAATACAGACTTCTGTGTAGGACCCTCCTGTTGCAGTGCCCCTTCTTTCTTTAACACTTGTGAGGTTATGGTAGCTTTGACAGGATTTGCTTCCCAGAAAATACTGCCTTAGGGAAAGTTATGCACTTGAAGCTGGATGCAAAGAGAAATGGGAATTGGTGGGAAAAGGAACACTATCGTAACAGCATTTTCTAGTAGCAGACTTGACTATATATAGAAGGGGTGTTATTGCTGTCACAGACCAGCACTGTGGTTGAATAGCCTGTATAGATGATCAAAGCTATTAACCAATTTATTTCTTTAATCCTGTCTTGATAATTTTCACTATAGTTTGCCCAGACCCCTGACTTCAAACTGGATGACAGAATCCCACTCTACCATGGCAGATCAGCTGTCCTACTAACAGTGCAGCCAGTATGAATCTGCTACCCTTGAGCTCTGCATGCTCCCCAGAGACCTATTCTGAGGTCAAATCCTGTTTTCCCAGCTTTCTCTTTAGGTGTGTCTCACAGCCAGTTACACAAAATGATGAGACACCCACCTTTATCTCAGATTATATTATCCCTTGTGAGTCCATAAACTCTAGTCCTCTCTGCTACACCAAAAAAACACATTATGAAGAATTATTTGCTTAGCACTGGGTCATAAGTGGTAAAATCTTATGGAGGATAAAAGTAAGGACACCACTGTTTGTAGAACACAGAGAGCAAACCTCTTGCTCCTATCCAGCTAGAGAATAGCAGCAGCTGCAAAGGAAAAGAAAAGCAGGCTGAGTATTGAAAAGTCACCATGTACTAAAAAAATATATCGTTGCATTTAAAGAGAATGGGGAGATTGACACTCCTGAAGGATTTAATTGTTTGCATTTGTAAGATGCTAGGCGTTTTTAATGATGTGTTAATGATCATATTCTATTCAGAAAGGATTCATCACGCTGCCCTTTCTCTATTTAAAAATTTAACATCTAGTCTTAGCTGCCCATTTAGGATTCCTCTCTGCTGAAGGACATGAGATCTGCCTCTCTCCAAGAACACTCTCTCTGACAGAAAGGATGTACTGCCATCCAGAGCTGCCAGCTTCTTTCCACATCCAAGCACCATCCCAACTGTGCCTCATAATTGTCCCTTAAGCAGTGTACACTGTCTCCTGCCATGGCCAGGAATTTGAAAAAAATGGCTTGAATTGCTCCAGACTTACAAGCCAATTGAAAATTATATTATGGGAATCCCATTGTTAACACTGGTGAACAATAGATACACACAGGATCAGGAACACACTCCTGAGTGCATGTTGCATATTATTCTCCCTAACCTTTAAGATTCATACATTTGCAAACAACTTTAAGCTCATGAAAATAATATTTGGAACTTCTTTGCCCTGCATATTTCCTTTAACATCCTCCAGAAAATCCTACTGAATGTGTTCCACCCTCTGCTGCCCTGAGCCACACTGAAAGGGCAAACTGACTGATTAAGGGCAAAAATCTATGGGCATCAGTTGATGGGTGAACCAAAGCTTCCTGAAGAGCCCAGTGGTGTAATTCACTGGCATTGGGAGAGGACCATCCTGTGTGAAATTCACAGATTCACAGATTCACAGATATTAGGGGTTAGAAGGAACCTCTCTTTTTACATTGTTACAATGGGCAGTCAAAAAAGGAAACCTTCAACATCTGCAGTCATCGTTGAGGATGGCAGTCTTTATTTTAAATACTCTGAGAAGGCACTGCACGCATTGGCTGCTATGACTATTGCCTCTATTTTTGGTTCTTTAGTCCTCAATAAACAGGACTATAGAAAAGCAGAGCTAAATCAAGGGCCTGGCCCTTTTGTTTATAGTCATTTATGTCATTCATTGACTGATGCAAATCATCTTAATACCCAATACAAATTTTTACTTTGGGTGCTATACCCAAGGCGGACATGCTCCAGATCTCCTCCTCTCTGATGCTTAGAAACCCTCTTCTAATTTCTAGTTTCTTCATTCATGGCTAATTCAAATAACTTTATTTTTTAAATTTATTTTAAACTCTAGTATTTATATAAATAACCCTCAGCAGCCTGGGCAGTTTGTTAGCAGGCCTATAAGTTGTCCCCCATCAAAGGCTTTGAGAACCCCTGGCTTCAGCTTAAATTGGATCACAACTAATGGCATTTGCCTGTTTTTCACGGGAAAGGAGAGTGGACTTTGTGGGTCAGATGTTGCTGTGACCTAAGTGTTGTGTTGGAAGACACAGTTTTGTATAACAACCATTTTATCTGCAGCATTACTCAGAGCTGAATTTCTCTGTCCTTTGTCCCGGGCTCTGTTTTTTGGCACCACCTGACATTTGACTCAAGAATCAGTCAGTATTTCCATAATGATTAACCCACTGATTGTCAGTGTTCACAGCTCAGTGTTAAACATGGGAATACTTGGATTGCACAGATGCCAAGTGACCGTTGCTAACCAAATAAAAACGTGTCTTGAAAGCCACCCTCCCGGGCACCCTCAGAGTCATGGAGTAACCTCAGGAGACAATCAGGAGGGCTCTTGCTTTTGACTGTGTTAGACAGCACTTCCAATGCAGTCATTATAGTGCAGAGCAAAACAAGTGATTGGCAATTTCAAGGAAAGAGTTAAAAAAAACAACAAACAACAGGGAGAAGTTTTGGAGCTGGAATAATTTGAAGGATGTGACGTTTTCACAGGAATTTAATTTCTTGAAATAAAAAGTTTTGTTTGACAGCCATTTTCTGTCCCTATTGAAGCCAATTTGCTTCTTCAGAAATGCCAACAGTTTTCATTTTTAGCTCCTCAGAAAGACTTGGGGATATTTTTTATCTTCTGAATGTTTTCAGAAGAAAATGTGGAGCCAGAAAGTTATTTCAAACAAACAAACAAATGAGAAAATAACAAAGTGCTTGATTATAAAATGAAACATTTCATCTTTTCTCCTCTTGGCCTCAAAAAAATAAGAATTTTGAGATTTCTCTCTCTCCATGCTTTTACATTAGAGAAACTTTCATCTTGGAAGTGTCACTAGGAGCTAATTAGAGGTACTTGGCAAATTACAGGTGCAGCAGAGCAGCTGGTTGCTGTGGAAAAACAGTGACTTGGGAAATCTCTCTTTTCAATTAAGCTGTGTCTCTTTCTTTGCACTCAGGCAGACAGTAAGTAGTGTAATGCCAGGAAAAGCCCAATACTTCAGCATAAGAATTGATAAGGGCATAAGAATTCCTTCTTATCTTCAGTGCTTTGCATCCTGAAAACAGGGAAGCCTACTCTTTTCTTCCATGATTGCTTTTGATGTTGAGTCACTACACTGACTATGATGGAGCAAAACTTTCCTAGTGTGCTGCAAGTCACAGAGTCACTCTGGCAAGAGGATGCAGTGACAACCAGATCTGTCAGGAGAGAAGAGAATATGTTCCCTAACCTCAGAGCATTCAAAGCAGGAAGACTCTGCTTAAAGAGAGGAAAAAAGCAGGTCAGAATATGGAACTGCCACTCCAGTGACGCAACTCTGACCTGGAATGACAGTATATATGGGTCCAGAAGATCACGGGATGTTTGTAAAATAGATCTTCTCTCTTGTGTAAGCAAGAGGATAAAATTATCCTGGCAACAGCTGCTGTTTCCCAGAATGAGGATCAAGGCTGGCTGTTTTTTCCTGCAGTATTCAAGACATCAGGCCTTCCTCCCCATGATCCTGCGGTTGCTGTTCTGTGCAAGTGGTCTCAAACACACAGAGATACAAATTTCTCCCTGACACAGTATCCATGCTAGTGTGGTATAAGGTTTCTCGTAACATCTTACACCATGTAAATCTCCTTCCTTACTCATTTAAAAAAAAAAAATAAATACAGTAGAAGGAAGAATGGGGAATGCAGAGAAAAGAAGGGAAGACAGAAGGGAAAAACAGAGTAAATCAAGTGAGTTTGGCAATATAATATAGTCTTGGAGCACGCTCGGGACTTGAGCAACATAAGGTTGAAGCTCATTTACAAAGCTAGAAGTCCCTTTTCCAGTTTTTAAAGAGGACATGGACTTTCCCAAAGTCTCTGTCCAGACGTTCTCAGCTAGATCCCATTGGCGAGCGTGGCAGACGATCACTCAGCTGGCTGGGAGAGGAAGGAGGGTGGTTGGAGGAGCAGATGTCTCTCTACATGTCACTCAACAATCCAGCACCGCCCGGGGAGATGAGAGAGTCAGAGCCATGCAGGGTTCCAGTTCAAGCAGGTTGTGGGCTTCTCTGGGGCTTGCTGCTCTCCATCTGGCTGACATCCCACACAACTAATTCGGCTTCATGTTGGTAGGTCAGGTGTGAGCTCAGCAAAGATAAAGTGTCTTTCCACCACACCATGAAACCATGCTGCTCTCTTTTCCCCTTCTGAAGGAGTCCACAGTCTTGAATTTTATTTTTCCTGAGCACAGAGGAGGGTAATAGATTTGCTTTGTTATTGGCAGTGCTCAGCACCAAAATATGGGCCTGCATCTGCTGCAGAGATAAATCAGAGGAGATGGCAGAGTGGTCAGGCGAGCATCTGACTAGAGTTTTAACAGTGCATTTAATTTACAGACAGGGGGAAGGTTTAATATTTCCATCCCTCTCTAAATACACTCATGTGGCATCCCTACACCTGTCTCCTGAGGAGCTGGGCTAATTGCCACAGACTGAGGAGATAAGCCCAAATGGATTGTACAGGGCACTGCAGCCAAGCATGGCTGTGCATTATGTGTTAGAATACGGTCATAAGAAAATGGCCCTGGTTATCAATGGCTGAAGAGCAAGCAAACACCTGGCTCGTTAGGTTGCATTTCTTGAAATATAAAAGTTTATTTGGATTTTAAAGAGATGTGCAGCCAGATGCTGGCTATGACAGGTAAAAAGCAGCAAGCTTCATTTCAGTCTCTCCATCAAGACATGGCTCCTGGAGCATTCCATCCTCATCACACAAATCCCATGTACCTTTCTTGTGTCCCATCCTCACAGCACTTCCCTGACAACATGCTCCCAGTACCTCCCAGTCCCATAATCCTGTCAGAGTTTAACACCATTAGGTCAAGGAGAAGAACATCAACTCTGCCTATAATATCACACTGTAATGGTTCATGAATTTCTCTAGTATACAGAGCAGTGGAGTCATGATTCATCACATCACCAGGGGACAGCAAGGGTGTCTGGCAGTGCTCTGCCTCCCTCTCCCTGCAGTTGTCTGCTGAGCTTCTGGGAATAATGCCCCCGAGTACACTGCGGCTGGCCTGATTATCAAAGATCTTCAGCTGAGATCTTTTCACACGGTGTGAAGTGCCAGCTGCAAAACAGCTAACCTGATATTGAAGGACACATTGCATTACAGCCTCTGAACTGGCTTTGTTTTAAAAGTGCTGTCTTTTGTCTTTAAATCTTAAACTTTCCGTCTCTTTTTACCTTCTCTGGGGCCACTCTTTGCTTCCCTTTTTCAGCCTTTACTTTAATTCTCCTGATCAGGCAGTTTTCCTGTCTGTGACATGACCATCTGGTTGTGGCTTCAGCTCACTGAACCTCAATTTTAGGTATCTGTGCTAAACTGGTGATCTAAACTCCTATGGCTGACAGAGACACTCCAGAAGACAAATCTTTCTTTCTCATTTTGATTTCTTGTTTAGACTAACAAAAATCCTCTCCTGGAGGATTTCCTCCTTTACAGTATCTCTCCAGAAGCTATAAAGCAAGTTTCATTTATATAAGCCACTATAGTCAGGTAACCAGAATATGGTGAGATGACTCCTGCCCCTATCTTCAGTGAAGTGAAAGATTAATTTTCTTCTGTAGCTTCACAGAAAGATTTTTAAAGAAGTATAAACTCATAGGAAGATTTGGTTCTTTTTTTTTTTTTTAAAAAGGAGAGGTTGATATGACTAGATTATTAGGAAGGTTTAATACCAGCACTGAAGTAGCACTTTCCACCTGTTCACATCAAACTGTTGTTCAGTTCATCTGTATCTAATGATTATGAGCTGCCATCAGTAGACATGACAGGTGCTGTCTTGCTTAGTTTACAGGGACTGGATGGGAGCCTTGCAGAGTGAAAGCCATAAGCTTGCACTGCTTCTCTCCAAAATCAGCCTCTCTCTACCACTTTGAACCCTCCTCAGAGACAGGATCCTTGTCGCATCAGTGGGTTAGACTGGCACTTTGCATCACCAAAGCTCCTTGAATGCTTTTTAAACACAGTATCTAGAGGAATCCATCTAGGTTTTAGCTAAAATACTCTACATCAGGATGAGACTTTTGTTCTGGCATGGATTTACTTCATGGTCTATGGATGGAGCACAAGGGTGTCTCCAATACCTTCCTGACATACAGATGGGATCTTGTTGTTTTAACATCACTCAGAAGCATCACACAATGCTATCAGGAGGGAAAGGAAGAATGTTATTTCCAGTTTAAGCCAGGATGAGAATTGCATTTCTAAGACCACACATTCAAAAATGAATTCAAAAATGAATTCTGCTGCAGAAATCAGGAATTAAACTTTAAATTGCAAACATTTCTTTAACATGATGAAGTGTGAAAGGAATAGTGTTTGATTTCAAGTTTTTAAGTCTTTTAAATATAACTTGCTAATTGTATAGACCAACTCCAAAAGTTAAGGAGCTCATTCTTAGCTAAAATGGAGATGATATGCAACCATCTGACTCCAAGAACAGGCCTTTTAAGAAAAAAACGGCAGTTTGTCAGGGTGGAGTTGGGGGCAATTTTAATGAAGAAATTTGATTAAAGCATACAATTCTTCCATTCTCCCATCCCTCTAACCCAAACCTGAGGGTAGAAATATGAACACAGATCAGTTTAAATCATTACTTCAGGCTATGGGGTTTTGGCCCGCTCACTACTTACTGTTAATATCAAAGCATGGAGAGTTTTACATGCAGAGCAATAGGGTTTTTTTACCCAGCTAATATACCCTTTCTCTGACTTCAGTTGGATGAGCTGCTGAGATGTGACAGAGCTGGGTGGGAAGTTGCCCATCCCTGGACTCTTGCCCTATCTCCTTCTCACCACTCACCATCACTGCTGAATACATCTGCTAAATGGCCACTGTAGGCAGCTCTACAATCACCTCCAAACCCAGCTTCCTCAGAACAGCCTGGATTGCTTTTTGGAGCAGTTAACAAGCAGCTGAGTTGGTGGGTTGGGAAGAGAATGGAAGGAACAGAGATGAACAGCTGGAGAGTAATAACTTTCTAAGGGATCATCTGCCACATCACATCTGATCACAGATTTGTTGTCAAGCATCTGTTTTCCTCCTACCTCCTGATGTGGTCCAGCTTCTTTGCTCTGTCTCTACTCCCTTCTTCATTTTCAGAGATCATGTTTCTTATTTTCTTATATATCCTTCTGGGTACAGAAAAGGCTCAGTAACTCCACAGACCCTTCCAGTGTGTTTGAGATATGCCCCCCCCCCCCACCCCGCCCCATCCCCTCATGTGCTCTTCTGCCTAACAATGTCATGCCAAACAGATTTAATCAAGCTCCCCTGAACTAGTTAAACCTCTGGGGAGTCCAAATTTGTATATTTTCTTAGTCAGAGTAATATTACAGAGAATATTGAATGACAGTTAAAACCACATCTGGATCTCACTCTATTATAATACATCCATAGCCCTAAGGGGAAGCAGTGTGGTTTAGTGATTCATGAAACCTGTGTTTTATTCCCAATTCCTCCACAGCCTCCTTGGGTGACCTTAGCTAAGTTATTTCACCACCCTGTGCTTCAATTTTGCCATCTATGAAAATGGGGGTCAGTGATACTGTCCTGCCAAGGGTCCTTTGATAGCTTCTGAAGGCAAATGCCAAGCACTGTTGCTCTGCCTCCCGTGCCATTTCCACCTGGGTTTGCATGCAGAGAGGTGGTGTGCCGAACACCTTTCTTCCCTATGTGCACACAGGTTTCTCCACAGCTTGGTGCACCTCTGGAGGCTCCCTGAGGCTCTCCCACTTCTGTCTTCCACAGCTGCAACTGGCCAAGTCCAACACAGACAGAGCTGTGACCCCATCCCTGCTGCATGGAACTCATGAGCAGGAGGGAAGCCAGAATGAGGGGCAGCATCTGGGGACTGTGCCATCCCGCTTATCCTGATAGGAAAATACCCCAGTCAGTGTCAACCCTGTCATTTCTCCTGCTGTACTAGGCATGTATTGAATGGCCTGCCACTCTGGTTTGTATATGACAGCAGAGACAGAAGCAGAGAGGCTTGTGCAGACTGAAGGTCCCAATCTCCCTTTCCTTTTGCAGAAACTGAAAAAAAAAAGGGGGGGGAAAAAAAAAAAAAAGAAAGCAGAGTGTCTGTAATACAGAATTTGTGTCTCATGGGAGGGGGTGAATATATCCAACCCCTGTGCAGCTCACTACAAATTACTGGATGCCCCTCTGTGTGTTACATGGCTCATCTAGCTTGGACCTATTGACACATAAACAGTTAAGCTCCTATAGAGCACAAAGTGACAAGCCCTGCTTTTCCTCTGAGAAATATTCCCATATTTCCCAGGTTACAACCCACTAGATAACAACCTTGAGCTGAATGTTATCACGGCTGAGATTTCCCACCACAGGAACGTACAGGATACTCTTTTGGTTTACTACCCACTCCCAAAAAAACAAAACAAACAAAAACAACAAAAAAAATCAACATTGCATACAGCTAAATAACTAGAAGGTTCACAGCTCTGACAAAGCCTTTCAGTGGGAATCTGGGACGCTTTTCAAGTGTTACTGACTGCTTTATTTTCCCATGGCTCTTTCCAAGATAATAATTGCTCCGCAGATGTTTCCCTCAGGACAGTGAGATGTTCAGGTACCAGGGCGAAAGCTGAGGCTTTGGGCTATCATTCACAAGGCTACTGTTACCTGCTGTGTTCTTGCAGAGTGCAGCTTTTTCCCATCACAGAATTTCTTAGGCGTCTGGTTTATCAGAAATGCTGTAAATTTGAGCCCTCTGGCTAATGGTGCCTGATTTACGTGAATGACGTGGTTGTGTCTCTATGCAACATGAATAAGAAAAGGGAAGGCACTTTATTTCTGCCACACACGATAACTCGCACATGCCCAAATGCACGACCCTGAAATATGTTACTCAGCAGTTTGGGAAGACACCCGAGAAGATTTGAGCTTCCGGCTTTTGACACATTACCAGATTTTTTTTCTTCAAAAACAAAAATGCAATGTTTTATGTTTAGTCTTCCACTTCAGGTGTGCTTTTCTCTATCCTTAACCTAGCAGAAGCAATCTGGACTTTCCCTTTGCTTGAGGCTGGAGTACCACCTTAGGAAGAAGGGACTTTCCTTAGCACCCCCCAGAGTCACAGTGAACAGGGTATTTGTTTTCCTTCCTAGTAACACTGTCACCTCTGCCTCCTTCATTTAAAAATGTTAAGCAAATGACTTAGGACTTGAGAACAATTATCCCCACATGTGGTAATCTGAGGTCTGTAAATGTCAAGCCCCATGGGCACCCACCTAGTTACATCATTTATGGACATGATTTATGGACATAAGGGACATCATTTATGACCGCTTGTGATTAGTATGTTTATACAAACTCAGGTGATGGGAGGACCAAGCTTCTATTTGTGGAACAAGCACTGCTCATTGGACTGCTAGGCTTTGTCTTAGTGGACCACACAGGGAAGTTGTTGGCAGCGCTCACTGCAGTCTTGCTACGAGGTCTATGGGTTAAACCATCTTCCAAGGAGCAGGGATGGCAGGTTTAGGTACCAAACTAAATCCAAAAGCAGGTGAGACACACTGCTAGGAAGACAGACATGGGCATGAAGCAAATGAAAGGAAAAGCTGCTTCACAGTACATTCATATCCCATAAAACAGGAAAATCACCCACTTAAAGGAACTAATGACACAAGGCTTCCTTCATGCTTCCAAGTCTGCTCATGATACACTGTCTTTAACTTGAAAAGATCTGGCCCAGAGCTGCAAATTACCCCTGCTTCTCTGTAGGAGCAGAGGAGGGGACTTCCCAAACTTGCACTTTCCAGAAAGGATGACCACCCAATAGCTCCTCGCAGCCTGACCAGAAGGTCATTCTGAGTATCAGGAACTACTCCCTCATGGTGCTTTTATGCAGGACTTATGAAATTATGAGGAGCAACTTGCTCTCTTTCCTTAGACCCCTGTAGATCCAGCTAACCTGTATGTTATATGCTTCCAGACACAACAGAGGTATTTTCTTCTTTGCAAGTGCAAGGGAGAGGAAAGGGATTGAGAAACCTTGAATGCAGCTGCAAAATTTGGCTGTGACTTGATTGAGCAGAACATTGAGCACTAAGGAGGTCTGGCCAGGCAAGGATTTGTACAGAGTTCAAAGAAAAATATACTCTGCCTAACATTGCTCCTTTAAACTGTTTTTTCTTTGCTTCTCTCCCATATAACAACAGAGGGAATATTTTCTGCCTAGTCACATTCACACACACACAAACCAGCCTGGAAAAGAAGCCAGATATATCACTTGGGATCCTATCCAACAGTCTCCTAGAAATAGAAACCCAACAAGAGAAAATACTTGGTCACTGCCAGACTCCAGTGCCTCTTTCTGAGTTGAGATCCTTGGAGCCAAAGTGGTCACTATAATGTCAAGACATTGGATTTCATCAAATCTGAGTTCATTGCAAGGAGCCCTGCTTGGGAAAGGCAGCCAGCCCCACAGCCCTTCAGACAGGGTGATCTTGGATCTTCGAAGTTTCCTGAGGCCCTGTGGTGGTGCCAAGAGCCTGTACCACTGCCTGGTTTTGGCTATGAGTGTCAATGCTCTTGCACCATAGAAACTAGCAGGAACTACTTTCCATGCAAACATATCTTCCCAGAAGCTCAGGACGGTGACTTCACTTATCACTGTTATAGCCTGAGCATACAGAGGGAGCTGGATGTAGCTGTCTTTGACACCAGTCCCTTTCTAGAGAAGAAACAGATCAAAAAAGCTAATAACACTACATTTGTCCCCCAGTGTGCTGTGATACAACTTGGAGTAGTAGTTTGAGGGAATCTCTTTAAACCTTATCACAGATTTACATTTCTGAGAAGCTGCCCAAACTCACCATGCTGCACTGCTCCACAGTGGAATCTATTTTATGACCAAGATTAAAAGTCTCCTTCCTTTCCATTTTATAATCTTTCAGGAGAAAGCATCAAGGGGAACACCTTCCTCCAGACAATCAGCTAATTAATTAGCTGATGTGTATGCCTGAGTGTAATTCTTTCAGCAAAGTCTTGTCTGTGTGTTAATTATTATCATTAACTGGTGCCCCAAGGAATGAGCTTTGATTACACTTGTCTTACTGATTATAGAGGAACAGCCAGGCAAATGCTTTTATAGGTCATAAAATTATCACAACTGTTCTCAAAGTTCATCTACAGACCTTAGCTCTCTGACCTCCTGTACTGAGGAGTCATCCATGTATTGACTGAAAATGATCTTTCTTGATAATTAACACCGGTGGGTGACCTGGCATGTAGGCACAGAAAAGAAAAACTACAGCCTTTTATGATGTTAAGATTTTTCTGGGTATTTGCATACTGTTTTAGTCCTAGATGTGGTCAAATGGAGGAGGGACATTTGCCTGTGTCATCTTCTAGGAAGCAGTTTCTTAATCCAGGTGCTTCAGAGACCACTGGCCAGGATTTATTGGATGAATTTAACTTCCTACATAGGCTGATTTCTAATACTATCTCAGTTTCTGTGGGCACATTTTATATGGACCCCTCAGATATCTCTTCCAACAGCAAATACAACCCTAGACTCCTGAGTCCTCAAAGCTCTACATAGGGAAGAGGAAGAACACAACATTTCCTGCAAAACTTCTTACGATTCCTCAGTTCTTCCCGCTGTGCTGAATTGTTTCCCAATGGACCTGCTCTTTCTACTTCCCTCTGGATTACTAAGTGAAATAGGCACCAAAAAAAAACTTGACTGCTCACAGAGTCTTCCTATGATGTGAGTTTTACTAGAAGAAGTGGGTTATACTACATTAGAAACCCATGTACACAAACATCTTGTGAAATCAAACTTTTCATAGAATCATAGAATACCTTGTGTGGAAGGCACCTCTAAAGGTCATCCAGTCCAACCTCCCTGCAGTGAGCAGGGAAATCCTCAACTAGAGCAGGTTTCTCAGAGCCTCATCAAGCCTGACCATGAATGTCTCCAGGGATGGGGCCTCCACCACCTCCCTGGGCAACCTGCTCTAGTGTTCCACCACCCCCATGGTAAAGAACTTCTTCTTAACATCCAGGCTAAATCTATCCTTCTCTATTTGATAACTAAGAATTACAACTGATGCTTTGTATAATTATTCTCCTTCAGACTGAAATTTGAAGCTTGTGTAAACAGTTATAATTAGCTGTGTCACTCAGCCTGAAACAAAACTTGATAAAACTTGCATTCAAATAAGGTGCTAATCAAACAAATGTGAAAAAGCAGCAAGCCATCCTTTCTTCACAGCTAGCTTAATAGCATGAATTAATAACCACAAATTAGTTAGTTCAAGGGAGCACTTCTGTAAAGTCAGGACACATTTACACAGTCATGAACAATTTTTTCACTTCTCTGTGGGCAGCTGCCTTTTGTGCTGGATCATTGAGGGTGGTGGAGGGAGGAAAAGAGACTTTCAAGCACAAGAAACTAGCAATGTCATAGAAATAAAGAGAAGGAGAAGAAAAAAAGGCAAGGTCAAGGGCACAGCATTGTCTCTGATCTGACAGATAAATGTGAAAGAGGCTGTGGTCAGTAGCTCAATGCCCTTCTGACTGCAGGATAGAACTGAAAAGTGCTGATAGCGAATGCAGAAGAAAATTAAATGCAAGCAGGCCTGGTTTTAGTTTTCTGAGATAAGGTCCAGCATATGCATTTACATCATTTGGTAGGGACACGACCAGAGCAGGAAGAACTCTCTAATATCCTAGAAGGGCTTTTCAACCCACAGAATCAGAAATGTTGTCCAAGGAACTGTAGAAACAATAGATCAGTACTTTGCCAAACTGCGCAAAATGGCTGACTCATGCAATTATCAGAGCCACTATCACCAAGCAAAACAATATGCCCAAATTGAAAAGGAATGTTAGAAAGACATGGGAAGACTCAACTGAACCAATCACATGCCAGTTTCAAAATCAGGGCTGGAAAGAAGTTGGGAATACATTGTAGAAGATAAAAATTTACAAATGTTCACATTCATTTTCCTGTCAAGTTAAGTGGGCACCCAGAGCAAAGGCCCAGATGCATTTGGAGAGAGGAGCTCTTCAGCTGAGCAAGCTGACCTACCACCCTGTGTAGCATAATACACAGATGAGATGGAATGTCAACTTTCGGAGTTTCTCAAAAGTAGGAGCCAAGATCCAAGACTGATGAAACTGCCTGGCATTCTCACAGCACCCATCACAAGACATAACAATGAAGAACTTCAGCCAGCAGTTACTGAGCAATGAAACTCCATTCCGCATGCTCTATGTCTGTGCTTTATCCAGGAATGGCTTTGGGATCACGTTATACCAGGGTATTGTTACTGTCAGGCATAAGGTGAATTTCCTAATTTTAATAAATTACATTATATTAAATTAAATTTTTTAATTGCTAACACATTCAGACAAAAAAGAACAAAAACATCAGGCCAGCCATTCTCAAATTTCTGTTTGCATAACATTAGCACACATACATGTAATACACATATGTAACTCTCTGCATTACTAGTCCTAGAACTGTTAGAACTTGGAGAAAAAATGTAAGTGGAAAAGGGGTTTCTGACTGAGAAGCTAAATCTCAGCCTTGGAATACTGCATAGACCCCCAGTCAGGATCCAGTTAATTCTTCAGAATAAATAATGAGTCCAAGGAGGGAGAAACATCAATGGAAATCATAAATCCTTGTTTGTGCAACAGGCTGATCAGTGGCCATGGACTTCACTGCAGCTGAACACCAAGAACCAGGTAAGAGCAAAAATTACAAGCTCATTAGAAGAAACTCAAAAGGAGACTCACCATGTAGATTTTGCTGCCTGTTGCTCTCATTCAACCACTCCCAGGCATTTCTGGAAAGCAGATATTTGTCTAGGCATCATCTTCTCTGCTCAGTAACTATCAGAATAGATGCCAGAACATACCTCACCCATCAGAAGATCAAATGGAGAACAGATTCATGTGGTCAAAAGACAGATGTTCTTTAAATCACCAGCCCACCCGAGTAGCATTAAGATGGGCAGAGGAACCTTCAAAATTCTGCTTCCTAAGACCACGAGTTAACACTATCCTTCCTCTGTGAGCTAAGTTGTTCTTCTGTAGATTTTAAGATCACTGCTGGTATATTTTAACTACTTGAGCAGAACATGTCATTTAGGATTAATTTTGTATAAACCAGACAATAAGGCTGTTAAAATGGACCATGATAGGAGCAGGAGGGAAGGTCTACTGCTAAAACATAGGGAGTGAAGAGTTCTTTACTCCTTGAACTTGCTTATTGCAAAAGGATAGGTACCACAGCCAGCCATCACCTTGTCCTCTCTCTTCCTGCCCTGTGAGAAAAATTACCCAGTGCACCTCACCAAACCTGGTTCTCTTTAGCTGAAGACTTGCTAAGGTCTCAGATCATAGCAAAGCAATATTGCATGAAATTTCACAACACAATAACAAGTCACTATCCTTGTCATCACCTGTCCTGGCTTACTTGGTCATACATCCTGCCCAGTTTCTGAACAAAAGCTGGTTTGTCTGTGATACAGCTATTTTTAAGAGCACAACTAACTGATTGCTCACAAAGCCTTCATTATTTAATTCTGCAGTGAGGGCTTTGGAGATGTGAAAATGCTTTTATATGTTGCACATAGCCATGAGCCTGTCTACTTTCTCTTTTTGTTTTCAGAGCAAAAGTTGGAACAAAGATAGCAAGACTAAATCAGAGCTCCTTTTTTCTTGCTGGTAATCCTCTTGGACCCAGTTCAATTCTGCCATCAAGTAACTCTTTACTCTCTCTCATAGACTTTGCATCCATTTCCTCCCTCTCTGCATTTTCCTGAAGAAATACTGAATGTTCTGCAAGCAGCTGATCTGTAAATAGAAGCCTTGTTGGCATCACCAACACCTTTTCCTGTATTTGGGGCTTTTCTTAAATTATGTGAGTCAAATAGTTCATAAACCAGTCAATGCTTCACCCAGACATAAGCTTTTAGGCAAATGAACATATCATCCTTCTGCTGTGAGGGGGGAATCAGCTGTTTCTATTTGAGTACTAAATAACCGTGTTTCCATGGCTGCTAAGAAAAGACATTTTTATCTTTAGGGTTTTAAAAGAAGAGTTGGGATCAGGAATTTTCTTCTAGAGAAGCCTTATAGCCTCATATTTTTCCCTTGCTTTGTACCAGGAGAGCATCAGAAAAAAATAAACAAAAATTAAGATTTCCATCAAATAAAATTCTGACTCAAGGGACTTAGATAGCTTTCCACAGCAGTTAAAGTATTCCACTTCTGGGATGAAAATTAGTCTTATTTTTTGTGTATGTGGTTTTGATATTCCTCTTATAAGATCAGTACAGTAATACATTCTTTACATCTCTTATTTTTGTAGCAAATGTGAGACACACCTGTAAAGGCTAACAACAAACTAATGTGCATTTCATGCCTACAAAACCAGACCACACCATAATTGTGATTTGATTTACTCATACCCTCCATATTTATTAAACATTAATTTCTACTGGGTTACATGGGAAGCAACAGAGAGTCAGTCTACCCAGTCTCCTTGGGTAGACCCAGTGAGTTTCACACTATCTCACCTGGCACTGTGGCTATGACAATCATGCAAGCAAGGTAATCCATATATTCTGCTACCTGATGTTTCTTCCTAAATCCTTTCTGCTCTACAACCATTCCTGAGTTTATGTTTCTCCAGATAATGGTAGCTACATTAATCAAGGGTGTACCCCCATGTGTATCTACATGCACTGTGGTCATACTTCTGACCATGGTGTGGACTTAGCTCCTGAGGGATGAACCCCTGAATTCACAGAGTATCAGGGGTTGAAAGGGACCTTGGAGATCATCGAGTTCAACCCCCCCTGCCAGGCAGGATCATAATCTAAATATAATCTAAGTATAATGTAACACAGGTCACAGAGGAACTGAGCCTGACTTCCTGAGATGGCAGGAGATACAGCAGTGAAAGGACCTTAAGGAGAAGGATTTATGTGGTAAACCAGTGAGATGAGCAGCACTGAATGTTATAGTCACCAGCTGCCAAATATTACTGTGATATTTCCTTTATCAGCCAGCAACCCCATGGGACAAGACATTTTGATGGTGACCTCTTTTTCACAGAGAGTTGCTTCCAACACAAGTCCTTGAGGCATCATAACTGACCTCTCAGAGCTCTTCTCAAAAACCTAGGCACTTCATATGCTGCTGAAGCTTGTCAGCCAGAAGAACATTAAGAGCCAGACTGATGTCTCAAAAGGAATAAAAAAACCCTTCCCTATCAGATCACTCCCCCTCACCTGTGCTGGACAGATCAGGATCTGTTGGTCCTACCTATAATTCATGGAAGCCAAGTTTTCTCTGAGATGTTTTTTTTTTAAGAACATGCACCAACCAATTGCTCACAAAGCATCCTTTCTTTAATTCTACAATAGAGGCTTTGCAGAAATGAAAATGCTTTTAAATTTCGCACAAAGCCAAGAGCCCATATATACCTCTCTTTGTTTTCAGAGAGAAACTTGGAACATAGAGAATAGGAGTAAATCAAAGCCTTTTTTTTTTTCCTCAGCACTCTTGGGTATGGTCCAGCCTCTTGAGTAACTGTTTCTGTGCTTTCTGGACAGCCATGCAAATCTATAGGGTTATGTGTGCACAATTCATGGTACTTCGATGGGTTTTCATGGTTGGGCTCTAAGTACAAGGAAGGATCATAAAGAGAGCAAGAGAGAATCCCTCCTAACATAGCTACCTGCTGTTCTTCCCATGGGTTTGCTGCTGAAGTGGAAAAAGATTATTTCAAGAACAAATGAAGGGGCACTGGTTTAAATAGTAAATTGTGTCTGTCTTCCCAGTGGGATGTCAAAGTCTATGTGGAATCCTGGGGTAGTCTAAATGAGAAATGTCCACTGATGCAGCTATGTAAACACCAGAGGAAATGTGTCAGGAGATATCACTGCCCAACATTTCCATTTTTAAACATTTCCATTTCAAATTTTAAAAAGATTATAAAGACCATGAACCTACATAGCAGAGAGAAAGTTCTAGCCCTGACCCATAGTGCGTCACTGGTCCCAGCAGGGAGCCATAAAAATCCCTGTCAGCATG
This sequence comes from Ceyx cyanopectus, assembly GCA_013401355.1. Lineage (NCBI taxonomy): Eukaryota > Metazoa > Chordata > Aves > Coraciiformes > Alcedinidae > Ceyx > Ceyx cyanopectus. The sequence continues at coordinate 37,175 of VYZU01050131.1, forward strand.
TTTGAGTGCTGTGTTGAATCTGAAACTTCTCTTTCCCCCCTAGAAAGAGAGGTTCTTAGCTAAGAACCCAAGTGTCTCACAGAGGATTTGCTGCAGACCCAGCTGCCATGCCCGTTCAATGACTCATTTGAAAACAACCATTTTCTGAAAGTCTTTGTTTATGGATATTTGAGCAAATAAAATGTCAGCTCCTCCTCCCTGGTTATTAATGATGCAGTTGCTCAGCTCTGTCTGCACAAATTCTGCATCCTTATCTAGTGCCTCATCTCAGACACAAACAGAATGACTGAGATAAGCCATGTGCATCTCCAGTACTTCAGCACCATCAGCAACAGCTAATCTCCTCTGCAATCACCAACCAAGCTCTACCTGCAGGGGATCCATGGGGGTGGATATTATAAGAAGAACTATTGTCTCTTCATGTCCAGATGCCTTCTCTTGAAACCCATGGCAAAGGGTGGGAGTCATTGTCTTGCCTAAGAAAAATTCGATCAAGGTGACTTCTTTAGGGGTGGCCTAGACAACCCATTTGGTAGTCAGCTCAAGAAATTAAGGAACATCTTGTTCTCCTTTCCCCTCACATTATAATTTTCATAGGGCTTGGGGTATGGACTACTGAAGATTTTGATTATAGGAAAATATAGAAAAGCAAATAGCTTTTTTTTTTAATAGACAAATACCAATTCATCTCACCTTAGACTTTTGAAAAGGAAGGGTTAACACTACAAAATTTTTCTTTGGAAGTATTATTTGCCAAAAGTATATGTTCTGCCAAAAGTATATGTTCAAGGGTTTTTTCTTTTTATTCAAAATACATTTACATTTTAAACTATAAATTGCAGAACAATTTTATTTCAATATTAAAATTTAAACAAAATATTTTAAAAATATGATTTACTGTGTAATTATTTAGTTTGCCAGTATAAAGGAATTGTTCATTTCACATAATTTTTGCCAAATCAAGAGAAGAAAAATATACAAAAAATAGTTCAAAAATCTCAAAAGACTCCTTAGGAAAAGAGTTCCTTTCATAGACATGAATTTGTCTAACAAAGGCAAATGAACAGTTTTGACTCTGATAAGTGCAATGACAGTGATGGAAAAATATATTATAGTAACACTGTATCGTCTAAGCTATTCATTTTGTCTCTGCCTCATTTCCAGTCTTTTTTTATTATTATTATTTTTAAGTATGACTGATGTCTCTAATAACCTAATCTTTCATTTTAGTCATGTACTTGTCCAAACAAAAATTGAGACTTTCAAAATTTCATTGTTTCAGCTGACTTAAAATAGAGGTCTGTGTGCATGCATGGTGTAGTGGGAGAAACCAGGAGACCTGCAACAGCCACCATCCTTTTTCTCCCTTGCACCTTTCACCTGTTATAAATTGGAATCCGGCTGCTCATTCCTCTAATGTAAGTCCCTGATTAGCTTCTTTCTACACTTGGAGTTGCTGTAGCAAAGAAATAGGCACGAAAATGTTTTTATTGTTTTGGAGCCAAAGAACTGGATTGTCCTTTATTTCCTAACTCTTTCAAGCTTAGGAGACTGCAGCCTCAACCTTGATTGGTCCCAAAATGCTCATGAAACTTCCTATAGTCCCTATTTCCAGACAGAACTAAGGACTGTCTTTTGTCTGAGATACTCCTATAGAATCATTGCCAAATTGTCTCAGTCCTCCCTCTATTTATTTTCCCAGTATCACTGGGAAGAGTCTTGTTAGATACAAATCAGACAGACTAAAGGTCTCCCCAAGACCAGACTTTTCTTAGGCACAAGTAGAAAAATCCCACTGATTTCCATGAAAGCAAATCTGTTAATATGGGGAGCCCATGGATACAGGCACATAATTACATTAGCTTAGCAAGTTACCACCTCTTCCTCTGAGGCTTCAGGTAACCCCTTGGTTAGGACCAGGTCAAACACTAGTTGGTACATCAACTGATGGGCAATAACTCCATTCCCTTAGTATATGTAGCTGCACTCCTGTAACGAAGTTTAAGAATCTTTTTAATGGAAGGGACATGTAATCATTCCAGGGGGCAAAAAAAGCACAACCAAAACCAACAAAACAACTAATCCATAAGCCTGCTTGTGTAGCTTTACTATTTTGGCTTTCAACATAGCCCATTAGAGATCAAGACAGGGCTTCATGTTTAGCTACTGCCTTTATATTCTCCCATTTTGCTTCTTTGCTTGCATGTATGGGACTGTACATGGAAGCTTGAGAGCAGGGTATTCATTTTGGTTTTAAACTCAGTCATTTGGGGGACAGTGGATCAGTTTTCAAATGTTCTTCTCAGTGCTTTACCCAGGATCACACACGTACATCTGCAACAGTTTCTGACAGCTTATGAGTCCCAGCAACCTCTCTGTCCCTCATCTAGAGCAGCAGTGCCCTTTGGAAAAGAAGCAGGATGATCAACTATGGGCAGTAACTCCAAGGTGTACACGAGGTAGATAAATCTGACCAATTTAATTAGCTCAGCTCTTGCTCACAGTTTCAGTGTAGACTGAAAATAAGATAAATCAAATGCATCTGTTTTAGTCAGTGATAGGAACTTAATTCTGTTATCTACAAAGGCAGGCAGATATTAGATAGATAGGTAGATAGATAGATAGATAGATAGATAGATAGATAGATTAGCCTGAATTCATTTTAGTGATAAATCTATTTATTTAGCTATATTTATGTGGGATAATCTTCTTGGCTGAAAAGTGGCCTCAAAAGAAGTCCCTGCGGCGTCAGTTTGCACAAACAAAGGCAAAGCAGCAACAAACAAATAACTCCATCTCACATTCTGCATGGGACATGAAACACACGGCAAGCACTTTGTCTCTGGACTATTTCCAGCAACATTTTACCAGAGGCAGTTTTGAAGGAGGTGCTCTGTGCTTGTCTGGGGATGTGTGCACATGCCATTATTCTGAGGGGAGAAGAAATGCATTTGTGAAGCTGCACGACAAAATGCAAAGTAGTTGCTGTAAGATTGATTCTAGAGTTGTGTGCTTGGATTGATTGGTTGATTATATTTAACCATATATTTTTTCAAGAGTATGTTTGTTTGGATGGGAAAAGATACAGAGAAAAGGGAAATATGAAGTCCTATTTTGGGGGAATCTGCTTCAATGTATTTAGACAGAATAGCCTTTGTGAGATTAAAAAAGGTTTGGAAATAGTCCCAGCAGATTATTAGGGTCAAGGGAAGGGGCACACTTTCCTGAATCATCTGTTATCATCAGAGACAAGATACTGATTGAGATGAATTTTGGCATGTTCTTGTCTGACCTCTTTAATACTTCTGTCAGAAGTGTATTTTAAGTTTCTAGCCAAAGATATCTTCTCTAGCTTTTTGCCTTCTCTATCCAACAGGACCTGAAACAAAATAGTCAGAGTGGAGACACTGATTTTAAACATAGAGAGGAGCCAATTTCCTAAGCCATTTTAGACCCTCTAGGGTATCCTCAGCATCCTCAGGGGCCTGCCATGGAGGAGGACCTATGCCCCACTCCTTTCATTCTGCATATCCAACAGAGGCCAGATAGGACACTACACTGGTCCTAAAATGACACTTCTTCTTTTGTTTAGGCAGCCCAGTCCCACATATGTTGTGAGTGTTGTGTTGTCACGAACTGAGAGATGGCTTCATGGAAAACAAGGTGGTACCTATCATTCCCTGACCTTTCTGATGTTCTGCCATTTGCCATTACATCATCTATATCTAGAAGATACTGGGAGCATCTACTGCCCATAAGCTTCAAGAAGTGCTGCTGGAGATATCTGAGTTGTATGTAGTCTCTGTGGTGCCAGAACCATCTTCTAGACCAGTATGACCTCAAATCTGTGGCATTTCAAATCCATTAATGACTTGGGTCCCCCCAAAACTGTTCACACAGCAGCCTTGAGAAGACAGGATCAAGGCAGACCTGTGTTTATGAGCCTCCATGTACAAATATAGCCACTGTGTCAGAGGACCAACACCCAGTCAAAGACAGGGGAAATCTGATGGAGACCACCTTCTCATTTAATATTTCACTACTTTCCCAAAGGCACAGGTTCAGAGCTGTCCAGTCCCAGGAAGCAAGAGTGAATACTTTGGGCCACCTGGCCTTCAAGGGAATCAGCTCATTCATCTATGTTGCCACATAGATAAGCTTTCATCAGATTATTCATCATGTTTAAACATAAGCTTGGTAAAGTCCATCTCCCTTTGAACATTTTATTCATTCTACTCCTTTCCTCATTAAAATTCCTTCCTGGTGCTCAAACACCAGCAGTCAGTGTCATTGTCAGACATGTCATTTAAGTCCCTGTAAATCATTATTAGTGCCAGTGTTGTTTGGAAACACAGCTATTAATAAAGTGTTCCAATGGAAACATGAGGACACAGCCAAGAGAGGTGTGATTGGTGAGGTGGCATCACCCCCACTTTGCCAACAGGGACTCCCCCTCCACCACTCATGAAGGCCAGAAGCTCTGAAGACCTGCCAAGGAGAATGTCCGACCTGCCAAGGAGAATGTCCTGCCTGCCTGGTAAAGGCAGACCCCTATGCTGGCCCATAGCAAGCTGAGCCTGCCAAAGAAGATAGACTGTGTCACAGGGAAAAACATAAAAAACCCCAAAACAATTTAACTCAGAGCTGGAAGTGATAGTTCACAGCAGCAAGGCAATGCTATACCCAATTTCCTATATTAGCAACTGGCTCAGTGGGGAATTTCAACATCTCATGGCAAAAGGGACCTTCTCTCATCCCCATGTGGGAGTGCTCACTCCCCCACACACTTTGACGTTGCAGTGATGAGTCAAGGGAAGGTTGATGGATGGATGTTTGAATTAGCTGAGTAGCAAACGCCAACTAACAAAGCACATGGAGACCGAGTGTTTATTTTTCATGTGCAGCAGCATAAATTCAAAGCACCCATCCCTCCCCACAGAGGGCAGAAGCCTGGCTCTCAGTGCTGACCACCACCCTCCATCCAACCTGCCCCTGCACCAAGCCAGCTGGACTTCCCATGTAGCCCAAGAAGCTGCCTGATAGTCCAAATACAAGGGATCTGGAAAGTATTTGTTGAAAGAGACAGAGGTGCCAACTGTGGAGACACAGCAGGGAAGGAGGGGTAGTCTGCCAGCATCTTCAGTGAGCACCCAGGATGTTCACAGTTTGGAAAGTAAAACTGCCTCTGAATCGTAAGAGGTTGTGGCTGCTTTTGCCATCAAACAATTGGCTCAGGAAAGTAAATCCCAGGGATTAAGATTGCCTGGGAACACAGTTTCTTTCTTCCTGCCTCTTTCACTTGCCCCTTTGCTAATAAAATGAAGATGCCCCCAGATCAAGCTCCCAATCATGCTCTTTGTCCTATGCTGGGTGAGTTAGAGTCACTATCAGAGAGCCTGAAGTGCTCCAGGTTTTTGTGCCTTTCTCTCCTCAAACACCATCATTTCAAATTACCTCCATCACAGAGAGTGACCCAAGGGAGACCAGCCCTAAGGAGCTCCCTTGAGCAGGAATTTGCTTCACGTCCGTAGAAACCCAGAAGACCACACAATAGCTTGTGTGCACTTGTGGGCTTCACATGGGTGGCTGAGGAGAGACATGGTTAGAGCAATGGGTATCAAACCTCTGATATTCTCTAAGTACATCTCAGGGAACAAGCGTGTGTCTGTGTGTCCATGTGT
>VYZU01050132.1:0-15750 GCA_013401355.1 Ceyx cyanopectus
AGAGGAGCACCGAGAAGACAGGAAAAAATTCCTCATCTTCACAGGGGGAGAAGTGGGGGTGCAGTGGACAAGAACTATATAAAAACAAAATCCCAAAAATGAGATGTATCTGGATTTCCCAGGGACCCAGCTGAATTGCTATTGTTGTGGAACCAATAGCAAGAAGTTTTTTCTTTTCTGCTTTCTTTTATTTTTTAAATAATCTTCATGCCAATGCCAGATATCCTTATGCTGATTCTGGACCTGATTCAGCTCCAGTAGGGTTAGAGGTGATTGAGGGTAATGTACTGGAGAAAGCTGCACATAAGTTTGGCAATAACTTGCTTTTTTTACATGTGCTGGGAACATGTAAGTTTAAATAAAATTTTCACTACCTACTGCTCAATTGTTCAGTCATTAATCTTCTACAGATAGCCATAACTATACTGAATATAATTTTTTTAAAATATTTAGTCATAAATAATGGAAGAACCTTAATAGGAAATTTTGCAAGTTGCTCACCTCAACACAAATGTTATCCTGCAAATGAAGAGAGTGGATCTGGAATGTGGGCAAATGGCCAAAAGCAGGAACCTGAAGCTGCTATGTCATGTCCAGCCTATGTGAAGAAAGGGACTTCATGATACCTGTGGAAAATGGGAAAACCCTTCATTTTGTCCCAGGTGAGTGCCAATATTTTTGAAATGTCATACTTCCTCATTGTAGGAGAACTTACAACATTGGGAACCAAGAACTGGGACCAGGCCTGCAGGGCACATGAAGAATAAAGGTATGAGACACAACAGTATTTTTCAGATCTTAGTCACAGAGAAGGTGCATCTCAATCTGGTATTTGTAATTTTCTTTGAGTTCTCATGTTCTCCATGAGATGGTGGAGTTTAGAATTACAGGCAGTAGGCACAGGGCCAAAAGCAGGATTGCTACCCTGAACTTCAGAAAGGCCAATCTTGGCCTTCTCAGGGAACTACTTGGAAAAGTCCCATGGGACAGGGCTCTGGAGTGTAAGGGGACTCAAGCAAGTTGGCTTATAATCAAACGCCATTTCCTTCAGGCTCAAGATCAGTGCATCACAAAGAATAGGAAATCTAGTAAGAGAATTAGGAGACCTGCATAGTTGAGCAGGGAGCTACTGGATAAATGTAAATAGAAGAAGGAAATATATAAACCATGGAAGGACGGACAGGACACTTGAGAAGAATAAAGGGAGGTTGACTAAGGGTGCAGGGATGTAACAAGGCTTCCTAAAACTAAACCAGGCAAGGGAGGTCAAGGACAACAAGAAAAGCTTCTACAAGTATATTGGAGGCAAAAGGAAGTCTAGAGGCAATGTGGGCCCACTGCTGAATGAAGTGGGTGCCCTGGTGACCAAATACAGACAGAGGCTGAGTTATTGAATGCCATCTTTACCTTGGTCTTTACTACTAAGGCCAACTACCAGAAGTCCCAGGCCCCCAAGACCACAGAGGAAGTCTGGAGGGAGGAAGTTCTTTCCTCAGTTGAAGAGGCTTGGGTTGGAGACCATTTGAGCAAACTGGACATCTACTAGTCTATGAGCCCTGATGGAATACACCCATGAGTGATGAGGGAGATGGCAGAGGTCATTGCCAGGCCACTCTCCATAATCGCTGAGAAGTCCTGGAGAACAGGAGAAATGCCTAAGGACTGGAGAAAGACCAATGTAATCTCAGTCTTCAAAAAGGACAAGAAGGATGACCCAGTAACTATAGGCCAGTAGCCTCACTGCCATCCCTGGAAAGGTAATGGAAGAACTTGTTCTTGCCACCATCTCAAAGTGTTTGGATAAGGAGCCTTATCACAAGTAGTCAACATGGAATCTGTAAGGGGAAGTCATGCTTGACTAATTTGACAACCTTTTATGATCACACAAGCAGTTGGATAGTTGAGGGGAAGGCCGTGGATGTGGTATTTCTTGACTTCAGAAAAGCTTTTGATACTGCGTCCCAGGGCATCCTTACAGCCAAGCTTAAGAAGTGTGGATTGATTGTGCAGTGAGGTAGATTGGGAACTGACTGAAGGACAGAGCCCAGAGAGTTGTCAGTCTAGCTGGAGGCCTGTGACTAGTGGCGTCCCCCAAGGGTCAGTACTGGATCCAATATTATTGAATGTATGACCTGGATGAGGGGGTAGAGAGCACTCTCAGCAAGTTTGCTGATGACACCAAAGTGGGAGGAGTGGCTGACACAGCAGCAGGCTGTGCTGCCATCCAGCATGACCTTGACAGGCTGGAAACTGGGCAGGGAGAAATCAAATTAAATTTAACAAGAGCAAGTGTAGAGTGCTGCATCTGGGGAAGAACAACTCCATGTATCAGTACAGGCTGGGGGCTGATCTTTTAAAGAGTAGCTCTGGTCCTGGTGGACAGGAGGATTACCATGAGTCAGGAATGCGCCCTTGCGGCCAAGAAGGCCAATGGCATCCTGGGATGCATGAAGAAGCATGTGTCCGGAAGGTCAAGGGAGGTTCTCCTCCCCCTCTACTCTGTGCTGGTGAGGCCCCACCTGCAATACTATGTCCAGTTCTGAGCATCACAGTTCAAGAAGGACGAAGAGCTACTGGAGAGAGTCCAGCACAGGGCCACCAAGATTATGAAAGGACTTGAGTATCTCCCTTATGAGAAGAGAATGAGAGAGCTGGGGCTCTTTAGCCTGGACAAGAGGAAACTGAGGGAAGACCTTATAAATATCTATAAATATGTTAAGGACAAATTTAAAGTGGATGGTGCCAGACTCTTCACAATGTAATCCAATGACAGGACAAGAGGCAATGATAAGTTGGAGCACAAGAGCTTTAGGGTAAACACACTGGGAAAAAATTTCACAATGAGGGTGACAGAGCTCTGGAATGGGCTGCCCAGGGAGGTTGTAGAGTCTCCTTCTCTGGAGACATTCAAGACCCTCCTGGATGTGTTCCTGGGTGACTTAGTCTAGGTGATCCTGCTATGACAGGAGGGTTGGACTAGATGACTTTCTAGGTCCCTTCTATCCCCTAACATTCTATGACTGAATGATTGTATGATTCATGTGCTTTATTTTGTTTTGATGGTCTGGATCTTGCATCTTCAGGAAAAAGTTGAAATGAGGTAGAGTATCCATGGAATGACTCAGAAGAAGACCATAATGGGAATTATTCAGTCTTTTCCAGTCATTAAAATGGATTAAATACATAGCTACAGTCCAAACCTATTTGGGTTAATATTTCTCTCTTGGAGATTTATGATCCTTCTTATGGTTCCTACAACCTTTTTGAGAACTCATTGAAGGAACACTGAACTCGGGTTAATCCCATGTTTTTTTGGGAGTTAACATGGGTTCATGTGTCTGTAATGATAATACAGTCACATGATAAAAAATATTTTTTATTTCTCTATTTCACAACTGGGCATTTTCTTTTTACTGGCACAGGGGGTGTCCTCCAGAGTAAATGCTACCTTGTGGTTTTCCACAACTGAAATATCTTAAATTGGCACACAGATTAATAACACATGCTCAAGGTGCCCATTACTTATTTCTACAATTAGTGGAAAAATGCACAGCTCATTCTATGGAGTTTAGAGGCATTTCTGTAGGAATGCAATCAATTCTTTGCTCTGAATAGCTAGCCAAAGCTATCAGAGCTAACTTAGAGTCCTTTTAAGGATCCTTTAGAGGAAAGTAAAACTAGATTTGAAATACTTGGCACAAAAATGCTGTTGATCCACTAATGTGGTCGGGGCTCTGGTCTATGGTATTTAAATTCGCCTCATTATATTAATTTTTTAAAAGGATTTATGAAGTTATGTACATTAGTTTCCTTTATCTTTCTGGAGTGGCTCATATCAATGTTTTATTCTTTCTGTGTTTTTTTTCTGCAGTGTACGCAGTGGTGAACTAGTCCTGATGAGCAAACGATTTTCAATGCTCTTCTCTGCAGCAGTTCTTACTACATACCACAGCATTGCTTCCCTAAAACCACAACTGGTCTCTGACTTTGCTTTGAAGAACCTCTGCTTGAGGTTCCTCAATTTCCTTGCTGTGGCCCATGCTGGTCCCCTGTTCTGACAGCGGTTCTTTGCTGCTTGGTTTGGCATCTGCCCACCTGCAGTCAAGGCAGCCTTGAGAAGGTTCCCTGTAGGAATTACTTTACTGGGTGTTCCTTACAGCTACATGACCAGCAGTAGTGGCTCAGGACAGTTTGTCACACAATCTGCTCTGTTCCTCTCACTTGTGAAGTGTAACTGTGGGCTCCTTGCAGCCACAGTTCCCACTTTGGTATTGCAACCTTTGGTTTTCTGATGCTTCCTCCAAACCCTGCTCCACTACCTTCCATCTTCTACAAAATGTTTTTATATTTTTGTACCTGAGTCAGGATCTACCTCTCTGCTTAACTGGAGTGCTGCTATCTCAAAGGACTCTTGGCTACTGACTGAGATCTTCATGTGACTGCAGTGTGGCTTGAGCTGACTAAAGAGAAATTTGGATGCAAGGCCCTAAGAGGGTCCTCCCATTATTCCTTTTGTAGAGCAAGCTGTATGATGCCCCTGTTGACAAGAACAGGTGCCTCCTCCTTTCGCAGAAAAGTGTCTTATGCAATGACAGGCATGAGTCTGGTCATTCCACAGGCTTCCTGTCAAGTGCTGCCCACCCAACCCTTCTTTCAGTGCAGCAAGGACTACAGTGAGTTGCTGAAAGAAGAAAGCCTGAGTGCCCAAAAGTGGAGGCAGGGTGAGAAGCTCAGTACAGGTCAGTCATTTCTATCTGGCCAGAATGTCTTCTGGAATACTGGAAACCATTTAAATCTGCTAAGATGGTATAAACCATACGCTGACTAGACAGCTACAAACACTCTGATTAAAAAAACCCAAACCTCTAAGTAGGGTGGCTTGCTGAATTAGGCTAAGCATGGTAGTTAGTCACAGCATATCCCACATGATCTTGATGCTTCAGTTCTTTGCCTTAACCATATGCAACTTAGGTGGGAATTACTTTTCCATCTGTACTCTGTTGCTGTCTGCTCAAATGCAATGGTTGAAGCCTTTGGAACAGTTATCACCATTGCAGCTAAAGCTCCCAGAGACTTCAGGAGCTGCTTTTTTGGACCCTTCTATTGAATGCTTTAAATTCTGGTAGTACACAAAGTGGTAGCTGTTCTCAGAGGAGAGGAATGTACGGCATTTACACCAGGGTAGGGGTCCGTGGCCTTTGTGTATGTCTCTGTAGGGCTGTTTGTGCAGAAAATTTCTCCCAGAGACTCATGTAGGCTCGTAGTTCCTTTGTTTAACTAATACATATTTCACATTTCAATTGCGGAAAACAGGCAATTGAAAATGGTTGTGTTTCTCCAAAATCTGTGTTCTTATCTGCTGGAAGGTTTCAGCTGTCCATAGCCATAGCCCAAATTCTTATTACCTTACAGCTCTGAATTACGATATTTTCTCCTGTTTAGCTGCTAATGTTGCCTTCTTATGTGACATAGCTTTGTTGTGTTGCCTTCTCTCTGACATGCAACATCTTCTTAAGCCACGGATGATATATTGCTATCATTGCACCGAAGACAGTGCTGGTGACAACGCGTGGTTTGTGTTAGCATAGGAAGAGCTGTGCTAGATCTTTCAAAGGATTAATCCCTGGAAAACTTCCATCTTGAACAAAGGTAGTTTTGAAGGGAAAAAGATGCCTGACAGACTGATAGTGGTACTAGAGTCTTGTTTCTTTAAGAGTCATGCTGAAGGGTTATACTATTTCTTGAGCTTCTGACCTCCTCAGATAAAAGTTGGTTTACTTTTGACTTCTTTTCCAGGCTTATCTAAAATACCTGATTCAGTCAGCAATGTTCTTAAAATGAACAATGTTCCAGATCTGTGGTGCATTTTGTGTGCATGGATCATGGAGCATTCCCGTTGCCTCCTCCCAGGGCCTTCAGTACAGTCCCATTGTTCAGCTTTGTAACACTTGCACTGCTTTATAGTGAAGTGGGAAACAATAATGGAGGAAGGAGAGCTGATCCAATTTCAGAGACAAAAGCTGACCTGCTCTGATAGCAGAGGTGTTTTCTGCAATTACGATCCACAAACCTCTTTCGTGGAGGAAATAGGAATTGATCTGAAATAATCCCTGGCACTGTAATGCTATCAAAGCAAAATTGCTTGTTATCAATTTGCCATTCATTCTGAAAGTCTTTAAACTAGTTAGAATTAATTTAATTCAGTACAATCACTCCTTCCAAATTAGGGACCTGTAATCTGGTTTCAGCAACTCATCAGTGGCTTTCTTTTAATTTTCCTATATCTTTCCATAGTAGTCTTTTTTACATACATATTAGAGTATTAGAACATACAGTCATTAATTTAGCTTATAGAATAAATACATGGAAAAGTTTACTTGAAATACCTCATCTCCATACTTCAAATAACAAAAAATGTACCCTCTCTGAGGTGGAGGAAGCTCCTGGTGTTGCCGTAGGCATCCACCAACTAGGAACAAGACTGAAAACAACAAGTCCATGTACAGAAGTCATTGGCATGGTGGGATGGATTGTTTGGAATTTGTTTTGGGGGATGAATTCACAATAAGAGTTCTGTTTTAACTTTGTGTGAGTGTTAATCTGGAATTTTGTAATTTGGTTTGTGATCTGATGACACAGAGAACTTACCCTCTTGCTTCCATGAAAATTAGGTTCTACTTATGAGCAGATTATGTGATTTAATTCCTTTTCTTGTGGTTGCTGTTGTTTTTTTGTTCATTCTCTGAGTAAAAAAAAGCAATCAAACCTCAAGCTCAGATACAGTTGATATATTTAGCACAGGCAGAGAAGGCTGATAATAATGTACATTAAATAAGCCTGTAGATAATAAACCTTGTCTCTTTTGAAGATTTGAATTGGATCTTTATAGCTCCATATACTGTCTTCTGGTTAGTCTCTGATACCTACCTGGGCATGTTGTCCAGAACAGCCTATCTCTAGTTACAGAGACTTGATCCCATGAAAGAGGCATTGAATATATTGGAAGCCAACTCAATCCTTCTTTGTTTTTCAGAAACCTGACAATTCATTTTATACAAGTTATGTCTGGTCCAGGACAATGGTTGTGGACACATGTCATCTGCTGTGTCCTGTCATCAAAAAATTGCATGCTCTTAATGCCCACGTACATAAAAACCCTTTAAATTCAGCTGATGCAATCTTCTGTACTAATACAAAGCAGTTTTTAAACATATGAATATACAGTTGCAACCAAGTTGCTACTTTAAAACATTTTAATTAAAAATGCGTCTGCAAAAGCACATGAAGGAGTTAGATGATATGTGTATGCCTCCTCCTCCCCCTCCTCCATCTCCCCCTCCTCCATAGCAGTGACTATGGCCACTTACTTTAAGGAATATAATAATGAATGATAAATTCAAGCTAATTCAGGGGTCTCCTTGTCTCTCAGTTCTTGATCCCCTCTATTCTTTCCCTCCTCTTGCATCTTTTACTGTTGACAGTGTCTTTCAGGGTTAATTTCTACCCTCAGAACCTAATGGAATAAGCTGCTGGCCCCAAAAGCTTGTGTCAAGCAGAAGAGATGGCATAGGAACATTTAACAAGGTGGCTTTTCTTTCCTAGTTTTCTTATGACTGTCCTCGGGGCAGTTGCTTAGAGGCTCGTTCCAGTTTTCTGTAGGCTGTTCTCCAACCAGTCAGCAAGAGAAATGTAGATGGTATCACTTACAATACAATAACTAAAATCTGAGAAAGTATTGCTTTCTATTCATAATATTGCTAAATTCTAGCATGGGAGTTCACTGTCTCCCTTCCCTCTTCTCTCTCCTGCCATTTAAATTTTGCCATTCTGTACCAAAAAGTGTTAAAATCAGGCTAATCTAATCTGTTCTAAAAAAAAAAAGTGAAAAGAAATAAGGGTGGAGATTTATCCTCCACCTCTATTAATTTCTTAGGCTTTTTACTTGAATTTTCCTCTCTCTCATTTTGTTTGTTTTTTAACATCTTTTTCTTCCTTTTTCTGGGTGAGGTCAGGGTGGAGGAGGAATCTGCTTAACATGAGCTGCTGGTGGAACCCTGTGGAGTGAGTTGCTGCCAGGGGCAGGAAATTGAACACATGCCTTCCACCAAGGCAAATTTCTTTTTCTAATCAGCAGTCATGCAGGGAAAAGTGGCACTGACAAAATATCAAGAAATCAATCCTCTCATGGACACAGGGTTCCAACCGTAACTTTGGATAGATTTCTGACACAGAGGAAATGGCCGGGGCCAAAATTGTGTTGTACATCATGATTACAGCTGTAAGCAGCACTTAAGTTTAACCCAAACAGTGGCAAGCCTTTAAATTTTGAGTCCCTGACCCAAGCTGCCTAATGGAAAGTTAAAATGAACTTAATCAGCAAGTTCAGCTTGTTGTGTCTCTTGTCAAACTGGATTACTACTCCTGCTTCACAAGGCTTTTAGCTCAGAGGCTGATACAGTGTAAATAAATAAACTATACTCATTTATAAGCTCCCACATTATTACTTTATCAAATAAATATACATATAACTATGTGCACGCACATTATATATTTTTTCCGAGGTTGAAGTAATGGTTTCCCCCTGCTTTTTTTAACTATAAATTCCATCTTGGGGCCTAGCAATAGAGAGCACTGTTCTTTTGTTCTGGCACAGACAGGGAAGCAGAGATGCCCTTATAGCTGTCTTTGGTATGCGCTGCATGCATCAATGGCTGCTGCTGTGCTTCAGCTTCACTGCAGGCCCTTCCCTTTGCAATGAACAGAAAACACCCAGATTCCTGGATTCCACAGTTGATGTATTTTACTTAGCAGATGAAAGCCACTGGAATGTGTCCTAGATTAGCTTCCTGAAATGAAAAGGACTGGGAATATGTTTCTATCCCTTCAGGCTATAAAAATTCCTGGTTAAGAACTGCATATCAAAAGCACCACACTACCCCAGTTCTGTGAACCCCNAGGATTAATTGTTGTTTCCAGAGATCTGGAGCAGAATTAGTTGCCCTAAACACATTTAAAAAATCTAACTTTGAAGTTTGGGAGTAACTAATGTTGAAAGATATGAATCCTCTGCCATACAAAGAAGGAAGAGAAAGATTAAGTCTGTTAGCAAGAGTGCTTGAAGAGATATGAACAAGATTATATATATCTATCTATTTGCAGAGAAACCTGAATATTATTGAGGTTTCTGGTTTTCTTTATGTGTTAAAAGTCGTGACATGTAAAANCCCTCCTCCATAGCAGTGACTATGGCCACTTACTTTAAGGAATATAATAATGAATGATAAATTCAAGCTAATTCAGGGGTCTCCTTGTCTCTCAGTTCTTGATCCCCTCTATTCTTTCCCTCCTCTTGCATCTTTTACTGTTGACAGTGTCTTTCAGGGTTAATTTCTACCCTCAGAACCTAATGGAATAAGCTGCTGGCCCCAAAAGCTTGTGTCAAGCAGAAGAGATGGCATAGGAACATTTAACAAGGTGGCTTTTCTTTCCTAGTTTTCTTATGACTGTCCTCGGGGCAGTTGCTTAGAGGCTCGTTCCAGTTTTCTGTAGGCTGTTCTCCAACCAGTCAGCAAGAGAAATGTAGATGGTATCACTTACAATACAATAACTAAAATCTGAGAAAGTATTGCTTTCTATTCATAATATTGCTAAATTCTAGCATGGGAGTTCACTGTCTCCCTTCCCTCTTCTCTCTCCTGCCATTTAAATTTTGCCATTCTGTACCAAAAAGTGTTAAAATCAGGCTAATCTAATCTGTTCTAAAAAAAAAAAGTGAAAAGAAATAAGGGTGGAGATTTATCCTCCACCTCTATTAATTTCTTAGGCTTTTTACTTGAATTTTCCTCTCTCTCATTTTGTTTGTTTTTTAACATCTTTTTCTTCCTTTTTCTGGGTGAGGTCAGGGTGGAGGAGGAATCTGCTTAACATGAGCTGCTGGTGGAACCCTGTGGAGTGAGTTGCTGCCAGGGGCAGGAAATTGAACACATGCCTTCCACCAAGGCAAATTTCTTTTTCTAATCAGCAGTCATGCAGGGAAAAGTGGCACTGACAAAATATCAAGAAATCAATCCTCTCATGGACACAGGGTTCCAACCGTAACTTTGGATAGATTTCTGACACAGAGGAAATGGCCGGGGCCAAAATTGTGTTGTACATCATGATTACAGCTGTAAGCAGCACTTAAGTTTAACCCAAACAGTGGCAAGCCTTTAAATTTTGAGTCCCTGACCCAAGCTGCCTAATGGAAAGTTAAAATGAACTTAATCAGCAAGTTCAGCTTGTTGTGTCTCTTGTCAAACTGGATTACTACTCCTGCTTCACAAGGCTTTTAGCTCAGAGGCTGATACAGTGTAAATAAATAAACTATACTCATTTATAAGCTCCCACATTATTACTTTATCAAATAAATATACATATAACTATGTGCACGCACATTATATATTTTTTCCGAGGTTGAAGTAATGGTTTCCCCCTGCTTTTTTTAACTATAAATTCCATCTTGGGGCCTAGCAATAGAGAGCACTGTTCTTTTGTTCTGGCACAGACAGGGAAGCAGAGATGCCCTTATAGCTGTCTTTGGTATGCGCTGCATGCATCAATGGCTGCTGCTGTGCTTCAGCTTCACTGCAGGCCCTTCCCTTTGCAATGAACAGAAAACACCCAGATTCCTGGATTCCACAGTTGATGTATTTTACTTAGCAGATGAAAGCCACTGGAATGTGTCCTAGATTAGCTTCCTGAAATGAAAAGGACTGGGAATATGTTTCTATCCCTTCAGGCTATAAAAATTCCTGGTTAAGAACTGCATATCAAAAGCACCACACTACCCCAGTTCTGTGAACCCCTGATAGAAGACATAACGTGAGGTGTATATATTAGAATAACTTATTAAAAATCCCCACAAAAACAATTAAAAAAGAATTAATGAGATACTTTACTGTAGGCTTGTCATTTGATGAGCTTTGACAGTTCAGCATTTAACTGCCATTAGCAAAAACTAATATTGACATTACATACCAACAGGTAACAAGAAAATTCTCTATTGAAGAAAACACATTTAAAAAATCTAACTTTGAAGTTTGGGAGTAACTAATGTTGAAAGATATGAATCCTCTGCCATACAAAGAAGGAAGAGAAAGNATGAACTACATCTTTTCAAATTAACTTGTGAAACTCACTGCTGTTCCAGGCAGAAGTAAGTAATAGTTGGTAAAAGGCTAAATAAATGTTGTCAGCAAATGGAGATTTGATAGGTGAAACAAAGGCCTTGAGATCTGTCTGTGACAAAACAAATGCCAATTACAATTTAATTTATTGTTAGGCTATTTTTTCCTGATGTTAGTAATGTGTGTGTATGTATGTATGTGTGTGTTGGGTGAAACAGCTACTTGTGTAGAGATTTCAGAACATCTTTGGAGGCCTCTTACATTGGCATATACTACTAGAATCTTCCATCAGAAACAAAACAAGTTGGTTTTTTTTTCCTAAATGTTTTAGACTTAAGATAGCACCGCTTAGCATCTGTTATTTGATACTGATAACCCTAATATGTGCTAGTAAATATGACTGTGTATAGCAAGTGCAAAACTGCATTTCTCTTCAGACCATGCATAATCTTAATTAAATCTACTAAAGCATGAGAATTCTAGATTAAAGCCAAGGGTCATTTCCAGTTCATCCTAATGCATCAGGTATAGAGGAAGGCTGCTGGAATAGCTTGTACACTTGGCCGAAGGCATCCTATCCATAGGCTCTAATAATTACTTGTAGCACTAATGAAGGCTAACTCTGAACCTTATGCAGTTTGTTGATTGTATCAGTGCTATAGCCATTGAGAATACATCAGACTGACAGCATGTATTATTACCCTTTTTAAAAAACATATTAATGACAACTGTCTACCTCTTCATATCTCTGTTTTGCATTACTGTGGAGAATGAAGACACTGCTGAGGAAGCAGGGGCACTGAAACACACATATGAAGATATGTTCTGATCTATCTGTGAACACTATGCATAAGAGTAGTGATTTGCTGCTGATAAAAGTAATGTATTTAAGTCCACTGCTACAGCACTTCCAGTCCTGGCCGCCTCTATGGTACCCAGAGTGTCTTCATGAACTACTGTAGAGATGGCTTGAAGGCAAATCTTGACTTGGTGATGGATAATCTTTTTCAGATGTATCATCTTTAACATCAGCTTACCTGCTACATCTTTTATTTTAATGCTGTGAAGACTTTGGGGTATAACACAAATATATGTTATTTAATATATTTTTTAATATATAGTAAAGACACATTCCAGATACCTGATGGCTTGGTGTATGACCATTAGGTTTGGAACAGGTTATTTTTACTATGCACTTTCCTTCCTCTATCTCCAGGAAGAATAAATCTAAATTCAAATTTTAAGAAGGCAAGGGGAGTAGGTAAAAGAAAGAGAATCAAGCAGTCAGCTCAGCATGAAAAAAAAAAAAAAAAAGAAAGTTTATAATAGAGATTTAAACCATTCCTTACAATAGAAGAGAAGCTGGGTACTGCTGGAATATCAGAGGTTGCTGAGCAAGAATTCAAATGAAACTGTCCACCCAACTTTAAAAGAAGTTGTCAAGTGTAGACCCTCCCTCACTGAAAAGACGGGAAAAAAAAAAAAGAAAAGAAAAAAAAAAGAAAAAAGAATCCATTTAACCGGTAACAGATATGAATCAACCTGAAAAATATATTTTCTAACATTCACATTAGATAAATGTCAAGAGCTGTAATTGATTTGGAGCTCTCTGCAAAACTTTGTGGCCATATAGTGTCAGAGACTGCAAAAAAAAAAAAAAAAAAGTCCTGCCAAAAAAGGGAATAATGTGCTATAGAGAGATTGTTTTTTTCATGTTTTCTGTGAGAAAATACATTTCTGCATTCTGCATCCTTCTACTTGAAGGATGAGTACTGTAGCACACAACACTAGTTAAGTGTCATCAGAACTGGACAGAGTTCTCCAGTCTTTTGAGAATACATGGAAGAATTCTATTGGTTTTGGTGTAGGATTTGGGCTGTTGGATAGTTCTCCTCAATTATAGCCTGTCTTGTTTTGTAATACTTTTGTAAGAAGAGATAACATCAGCTCACACTATAAAGTCTGTTAGCTGTGTTTAACAAATGGCTGTTGGATTATCCTTCATTCGGTGGAATGAAGGAGATAACCCCTCACCTCATACCTGCCTGTGCTGCCATCCCCTCATCCCCCAGAAAAACCTGCCTACATGACTGGATCTCTCCAGAAAAGAGCAATGGCTGATTCTGGGTCCAGTTCTGGGTCCAGTTCTTGTGGAGCTCCTGTTTCAAAGGCTGGAGTATTCAAGAAGCCTTGCTTCCTGTCACTCCTCACTGCAGTAGAGTGCAGGCTGTGACTGGTCAAGGATCCCAAGATTAACTCAGTAACAATATAGTATTATTCAGCAGGTATTCATTTCAGTGCTGGGTGCACAGGGAGTCGCTCCTCCTCATGTACATGCCAAAGCAAACTGGGTATCTACTTTATATGCATGCTGAACTTACGTATTAATTATACTGTCTATGCTAATGGATTCCTGGAACTCATTTACATAGTCTGAGCATACATAATAAAATTAGGGTTAGGGTCTTCCTGCCCTCTAGTGGTCATTTACTTCATCTTCTCTTCTTCATCAATGTGTTCTTTTGATAACCCAAAGCCTAAAATTCTCAGTCTTGTTGCAGAGCTGGTCCTTGTCACCTCAGCGTGCTTGGGTGTCTCAAGACATCCTGTTTGCCTGTTACCAGAGATAACCACTATCTATCAGGCTATAAATTTCACAATATACCCACACTAGACAACTATCCATTTGGTGCTGTTGCTTGTTTAAAGATCAGTAAAACTCCACCAGACATTCTGTCTCCTGCCTTCACTCCTCAGTTCAAGAGAGATGGGGAACTACTGGACAGAGTCCAGAGAGTCTATGAAGATGACTAGGTAATGGAGCATCATCTGAGGAAAGGTTGAGTGACCTGGGACTAGTTCTCCTGTGTATCTTCTCCTGAAGACCCCCTGGGTAGTAAGAGGATGGGGTCAAACTCTTTTCAGTGATGTTCAGTGACATCAGTGCATGTCAATGATGCATCACTGACTCAGGACAAGGGGCAACAGGCACAAAGTGGAATCCAGAAGGTTCCATCTGGGCAGGAGGAGAAAGTTCACTGCCCTGAGGGTGTTGGAGCCTAGATGAGACTGTGGACTCTCCTGCTCTGGAGACATTCCAAACCTGCTTGGACATTGTGATGGTGGCCCTTCTGCTCTGGGTGACCCTGCTAGAGCAGGGAGGTGGCACCAGATCATCTGAAATCTGCAAGTGTGGATTTATCAACCAAAAAGCATCACAAAACCATTCCTGCAACCTGATCCACAATAAGTTATTTGTTCTCAACCTCAGAGTTTTCAACTTCTAAATATGATTCCTCCTATTAGTTAAATAAACAACAAATCTATCTGAAGATTATTTTTAAAGATAATTTTAAATATATGATTGGTTAAGGCACAGTAACAGTTCCAATTGAATTCTTTCTTAAGAATGATTGACCTGTCCTCAGGGGCTCTACTCTATGAAGTTGGTATGGAGGATATCTAAAAAAAATCATTTGGTACATTTCCTATAATTGTATAAATATTTTGATTGTGTAGTATGTGGATATGTTTAAATTAATAAAACAAATGTGATGACACTGGACTATCAATCAGTATTGAAATAAAGTAACAAACAAATTTTCTCTGCTATTGTCTTAACTGGGGCAAGAGTAATGTATTTTACTCGTAATTCGTTTTGTTTTTGTTTTCCCAAAAGGAGCAGGAGGAATGTTAGATACACTGATATTCACACACCTTGCACTGGTTTGCAGTCCACCAGTACAGGAAGATAACATTTCTGTAACTTAAGTGGAAACAACCACCTTTATGTTACCTTGGACTTGGAGTGCATCTCCAAAAATTTACAAGCTGCTTGTGAAGATTCAAAGGAGTCTAAGGAACAAGAAGAGTTTTGTTTCTCTTTGGGGCTCCAGAACTGTTAGAGAACTCTTGTCAACTCCTTCACCCAATATATGTCCTTAGGATGTTCTTCATAAGTCCCTTAAAGAGTTAAACTCCTCACTCAAGATGAAGATCAAGCCATGAAATAAAAACAAAGAAATGTCCGAGAGACAATAAACCCCAAACAAACAAAGCCCACTACATTATAACTCAACTTCTTAAAAGTCTAAGAAAGTGAGCTTTGTTTCATGAAAATTTGAGATTATAATGAATAGTAGAGCACTTATTTGCCAGCTGAATGGATGCTAAATATAGCCATTCTATCAGCAGTTTCTCAGATAGTAGATTTTGAGATAATGAACAACCTGCTTCTGCCCTGAAGATGTCTTTATCTTTAAAATTCTATTCTTTAAAATACTCATTTTATTCTTTAAAATAACTGCTACCAGAACTGACTGGCTGCCCAGGACAAGCTAAATAAAAGCCCTTCCTGAGCTCGCCCTCACAGCTTAGGCTTGACTTCAGCAAGGCTTTTGATACTGTCTCCCATGGGATCCTCACAGCCAAGCTTGAGAAGTGTGGGTTTAGTTACAGTGTAATAAGGTGGATTGGGAAGTGATTGAAGAATAGATCTCAGAGAGTTGTGGTCAGTGGAGCAGAGTCTGGCTGGAGGCCTGTAACTAGTGGAGTCCCCCAAGGGTCAGTACTGGGTCCAGTATTA